>JBBPDE010162684.1:0-19493 GCA_037974605.1 Nannopetersius ansorgii
CAAATATCCCTGGGGTCAAATTGACCCCTGAGGGTGAAAAGTGTTAGTAAATTTGAGGAGAATAGGAGGGTTAAAATTGATATCACTCAAAATAACAAGACAACAATGGTCTTTATTGAAAGTAATTTTACATTTGGATTTATTTGTATGATTCTAAATGTTTGTAACAGTACCTAACAGGAAAGTCCATCTACTTAGAAGTAACCTTAATAACAGCCTTGAGATGTTATTTCCAACCATCTAAGACCAGCATCTTCTGTTTTGAGTGGAGACAGCTCTTTGAACCCATAACTTATATCTTCACCAGTACTGGAAAAACATAGTTGATATCACAGATAAAACAAGGGCAAAAGTGGTCTTTATTGGATATTTGGCTACATTTGGCTTTCTTTGTATTCAGATCTAATTCTAAACATTTGTAATCCCTGTAACTGTACCAAAGTCCTTACAGTCCATCTACTTGGAGCGCATACTGGCAACAGACTTAAGATGTTATTTCAAGTCATATAAGACCGGCGTTCTCTTTCTATAAGTGGGGACAGTTCTATAAACCCAAAATTGATATCCTCACCAGTACTGCTAAAACATAGTTGAAATCACAGTTAAAACCAGGACGAAAATGGTCTCTTTGTATTAATGAGAAAGATCTGAGTGAATATTAACTTATAGTGTTGGCATAGATGGCCTCATCTGGGCCAATGTTTGTGTAAATTTTGTTTTTTTGCCAAACTATTTCTTTACCAACAAAGCGATTGATTTATTTTTATTGAACTGCATGCCATGTAGAGCATTACGCTTTATCTAATGCAAATTTTCACAAGAGAACCAACTCTTCCTTTGATAAAGTCTCTGGCAGACATTCTATCATTGATAGATCCAGAGTCTCTGACTCATGGGTGCTCATCTGTCCACTTAATTTCTGTACATCTACCTACTACTGCCTGCCAAAATATAGTGCGCTCACAGTTGGTACAAAAAAATGCTAAAGAATGGAGATTCAAACTAATAAACAAGCTTGTGATATCTGTAGGGCCTAAAATGTATTTGATTATGGGCCATCAAAGCAACGACGATGCAGGTGGCCAAACCTCTGTGAAGTAAGTCCAGTCATTATGAACACAAAGATGAGGCCATACATATTAAAAAACAGGCTCATTATTTTCTATTCTTTACTGGTATGGAAAAAAATGGAGCAAAAAGAGGCTTAATTGCGACATGTGCAAGTGAAAAAGGGTATAATTATGAAAAATGATTATGCCTTGGACTAAACGCTTGGGGAAAGAACCCATCATATGTCCTTTTGCCAGTCATTTCAGTACCCAGCCCAACTCTCTCTACTCCATACTGTCACATTGTTCAGGCCGCCAACAGTCTGTATTGCTCACTTGTCAATCAAGAGGACTCCTATTGTTTACCTTATTGTATAGCATCCATGCTAATCTTAGAGCTGCTTATTTTTTTGGTGGCCTAACAAGTCATTTCTTGTCATTTTGCCTGGAGAACAGTAGGATGGTGACATTTAGTTTAGTTTTGTTTTTTTAAGATAATTTAACAGAAGGAGTACCAATCAGTGTTCTGAGCTTCTGAGCTTAACAGTCATGGAAAGATTTTTTTTGTTAGTTTCTTAATCCATTAGAATTTTAGCATCCATTAACATCTCATCATGAACAAGCTCCAAGGAAACATGCTAATCCCTTCATAACCTCTGGCTTTACAGTTAGGAGTGACAGCTAGAACTGGAAAGCTATAAAACTTCGGGAGTAATTACAAGTACTGTACCTCAACCAGCTATAGAGTTTCTATAATAAAATTATTAATGATAATCTGTCTGCAACAGATTTCTTTACCTATTAGTTAGAAATACTACTCTAAAGTTTAAAGTTCCTTTTTACTCATATAGGAGTTTTTACAAACGATGTTCACATCCACCTTTACAGAATCCAGGTCCAAGCCACCAGTTAGTAAGTAAAAAAATCCCTAAAGTTGGAGGAAGAAACCTGGAATGTTCAACTAACAACGTATAACATCAGTGCCTGACCTCATAAATGCTCCACAGAATGAATGGGCACAAATTCCCACAGAAATTCCAAAATCTTGTGGAAAGACTTCCAAGAAAAGTGGAAGCTGTTATAGCTGCAAATGGGGACCAACTCCATATTGAAGTCTATGGATTTGAATGCAATGTCATTTAATTCCCTGTTGGTGGAATGGTCAGGCGTCCCAATCCTGCCATCCATCTAATGTATGATTTATGTTTTGAATGCTATATTTAAATGTAACTGTAGGTCTTGGCTGAGTGAATAGAGAACCTGGTGAACCAAAAGTAACAACTTCTTATCCATTGTTTATGTTTTAGATGACACAGAAAGGCTCTCTGGAAATTAAGAAGTGTAACAGTGTAACTGAATAAAGATATGTTCTTATCTTTCCTCACCCACAGTGTCTGTGAAAACAGCAGAACTTAAATGTGAAAACAGCAGGACTTTGGAGATATTTGTTTTGTTTTTGTTTTATTTTCAAATAAATGCAAATGCAGCACATAATTGTAGCACATAAGATTTTTTTCATCTGTGTACTGTATTTTTCTCACTGTGATGTTTGCAAACAACCTTTATAGGCTTCCCATACATATTCATTGACGGAAGATCATTGTGTGAAAAAATGTGGCTTCATCCTCATTTGTATTCTCCCGACGCCACTGCTCACAGGTAGGACTCGGGTAATCAATCATGGTGATGGTGCAGGAGAAACGTGCATCACTCCCCTTACTGACTTGCCCTGTCATTAGAATAACTCACCCTGAGGCAGCCCACACTCTAATCACCCATGTTAAGAAATATGATCTATTTGCATTCGTCATTTCCCTGAAATGTAAAATGAAATGTGATATACTTGCATTGAAGAATTTAGCACGAACACTCTATAGCTGCCAAGCTGTAACATTTTCTTAAGACCTTAAAGACTTGTGACTGGCTAAACATATTTTTATATTTTTAACTGTGATATACTGTATTACACTATCATCAAGTGACTAGTGAAAAAAAAACATGGCTGGAAATCCATGGCTGGATTTGAGGGATGGCGTGTTTAATCTTTTGACTGGCTGCCAAGCGATGTCCCTGAAAAAAAAAGGATGTAGAAAGAATGACGCTGACTGCTGATCTGTATCCGCCGTGATCTAGTGAGCAGAAAATCCAAAGGATTCTATTGGGCCTGGGATATCACAGGGAATTACAACAATGGTTCAGTCTTGTTTATTACTTTGCTTACTGATTTTGTTTTAAATGCTATGAAATTGTGCTGTTGGTTGGGTTATACGAGGAAAACACAAAGCACATACAATGGATCTGTCCTTAATCCTTCAGCTTGAAACGTCACACAAATTATCATTAAAGCGTATTGCCACACCAGTGTGTTTTGGAACATTCAGCAACAAACGTTCTCACGCCTCTAGCTATTGACCAACACTGCAAGTTAATGGTGACTCAAAATCTTTACATTCAGAGTTGGACGGAGAACTACACCTATTGAGCATTACTGACACAATTACATGCCTTCATAAATGGTCTTTAAAGAGTACCGTATTTACTGTCCTCCCTTATCCATTCATTGCTACTATGGTACTGTAACCATAGCAACCACAGCTTGGTGTTTGATTGGGTTGAGGTCAACGTGGGCCAGTCAAGTTCTTCCATACTGAACTCATCCAGCCATTTCTTTACGAAGCTCGTTTTGTGCACTGGGACACAGTCCTGCTGGAACACAAAAGGTTCTTTCCCAAACTGTGTCCACAAAGTTGGAAGCATGGTGTTGTCCAAAATGTCTTGGTCTGCTGAAGCATTAACATTGTCTTCCACTGTAAGTAAGGGGGCACCTGAATTCAATTATTAAGAGATGACCCAATACTTTTGCTCATATAGTCAGACGCCACAACCAGAGCGAACACAACAAGCATTTACATTACAATATAACAGACCGTTAGATTTTAGTCCATAACACTGGCACATGAGCAAAAAATCTCACACAGCAATTGGCAGAAATATTAAAAAAACTCCCCTTCTGAAGGCTTAGTGTCTAATAATTCCACGCCCTTCTACACACAGGTAAATCACAAGCAACCCACCTCACTCTAACTGTGGTTATGGCCTTCTCGCTCACTCCGTGGGGGGGCTTGGCTTGCTAATTACAGGCCTAGTGCCAGCACTGTGTCACCTCTAGAGCAGATTTGCATTCGCTGGCATGGGTAGCGGCTACTCCGCACATTGTGGGGGATGGCGGGCACCTCCAGCATGGTGCTTTGAAGTCCTGCCACATGGCACTGACCACACGCGTGCGGAGAACACCACAACATGGCCCAGAGCTCCCACCTGGAGGAATGTGTAAAGCGGCGTGCGGAGCAGCACACCTGTGTCCAGCTGGGAACAGAGCTGCCCACATACCGCACAGAACCGCGTCCAAAGGCAAAATCCTGCTGCGGAGGTATCACAAACAGACTCTGCACACTGGGCTTTCAGAGGGTAACACTGACGCTAAAAGCATGAAGTGAAATTTAGCTGCAGTCAGAGGTGCACAATTGAAAGCAAGTTTTAAATCATTGTGTATTAAGCTGGTTTGTTCAATGAGGTTTGCATGAAATTGAACCAATACTAGAGATGATGCTAAACGGTACAGCTAATGGTAGAGCTCACATGTTCTTAGCAATGTACTAACATTAAGAAATCTGTCTAATAGGGGCAGTTGGTGGCCTAGTGGTTAGGGGAGTTTGTCCTGTGATCAGAAGGTCGTAGGTCTGCTTCACTTGGTGAATGGGTTAAATACAGAGGAAGAACTTCATGCTGTTCACATTGCTGTGGTCTGTTCACATTTGACAAATGGTTTACATGTTAGAAAGGTAACAAACAATAAGCTGAGCAATAGTATTGCAGCACTAGTAGGTCGATAATATTTGTTTCTTGAAACAACCCTTAATGCAAGTATGACATGCATGCAATTGCATTAATATTCGTCTTTACACTGATTAATCTTACTTTTTATTGTAAATGTGAACAGAAATCTGGTTTATCATAATATGTATCTCAGGATGTATTATATGTATTATATGTGTACCTGGCCCATTTACAGCAAGCAAGAGGACTCCCACAAATTCATGCATAACATGGTTAAATATGCATTTTTCATTCATCTATTTGTAACATTTCCTGGTAATATAATTTCAATAGCTGTTATTAAGTAAAGCCCCCAGCTGAAAAGCATTCTTATGAAAAATGTCACTACTTCACCTCTTCGAAAGTAATTTTTTTGGTAGTTTTTTGGAACGTTTTGCCTCAAGGTCTCATGAGGCAAAGCTGCATGGTACTCCGAGCGATTTAGAGGAAGGATCCGCATACATTGTTGGATTATGAAATTTTAAAGGTCAGGGGATGAGGAAAGCTGGCCCGGCAATCCTTTGTAGGGTGAACTCTGCTCACATAAAGGAAAACTGTTTGAAAATGTCAATGCCTGGATACTTGTTCTTTCTGTACATCTCTCATTTGGTAAGACATGGCATCTATTCTATTACATATACTGAGTTAAGCTGTATAATCTCTATGTGAAAACTTGATGCTAACAATATTTGTATGAGCACTCTTGAATGTTACAATAGATAAACATAAAGATGGCAATTTTGGCATGAACACATCATGACACACAGTGTGAACAGTGTAAAATTCTGTGTAACAGTGTAAGGTTTTTAACCCATTCACCAGGTGAATCAGCGGGCAGCCAGGAACACAGCACCCAGGGAGCGATGTGTGATCCCTTACTCAAGGGGACCTCAATGGTGACTCTGGAAGTCCTGGGATTCAAACCCACAATCTTCTGATCGTAGAAGCAACTCCTTAACCACCAAACCACCAGCTGCCCATATCATTGATGCTTCTCCTTCGAACAGATTAAAGATCACCGATCCTGGAAATACTGGATTGCCGTATTGCAGTATGACCTGGTTCAATGCGTGAGGCAGACGGAGCAAGTCCTTTGTCCATCTCCTTGTTCTAAGAAACAATTTAATATGTAGTCCTCATAGAGAGGATGTATCAGATATTAAAGTCATAATAACAGACACTACAATTGATCTTATCCAAAAGTTATTTTGGGAAGTTATTTTGCAACTTATGGCCTGACCTCTGTTGGGCAAATATTATGTGACTATTATGTGCACTAAGGATTAGCATTATTGTACTAAGGTACAAGTAACTATCAGGTATTGTCAAAAATCTGTAGAACAGATTTAGAATAGTCTGTAAAACACTGGCATTGCCTGTTTCATTTTATAATCAACACATCTCTAATCTGAGAAAAAATAAACATCACAGAGCACTATTTTTGAGTAATGCTCTGTGTGTCTCTCGATTTCGGCAAGTGAAATTGAATGTAACTGAACTGAATTATCTCAACAAACAATAACAAAGTTGAGCCATGTCAGAACTTTGCAAACAGTTAATTGAGACATTTCAATTTGACTACGAATCGAGTATCGAGTTCGATATAAATTACACTAGAACAATTTTCAGTAGACACGGCAGCTCCACGCCCACCCACCCCCTAGCTACCTGGCGGACCCAATGTTTACATGACAGCCAGCTCGGGGGTCATTTAAAGGTGCATGACACTTTTTTTTCATGCTCTTTACAGAGGAAAAAAAAGTGGCATGCACCTTTAAATGAGTCCCGAGCTGGTTGTCATGGAGCATTTTGCCCTGTCGCTCGGCCGGGGAACAACCTTGTGCCACGAAAATTTACACAAAACCTCAACTCCCCCAGACCTATTGAACTTGGCCAGTGGCGAAGCTCTCCTCCTCACAGAAACGGCGCGTCAGCCCCCCTTTGTTTATTTTCCCCCTGTAGTATTGAAAATAGTATCAAGTATTGAGCACCATCCTTAGTACTGTATCGAGTTTGAAATTTCAGTATCGTGACAAGCCTAATTCTTATTCTCTTTCACCCTAATATATGCTGCATGTCTGTTTTCATACCGTTCCTGCTCTGTGAAGCTTTGCACAGAAGCATTTCACATGCATGCATGGTACCCGTGTGTGTGATGTGACAATAAAAGTGTTTCGATTTGATCTGATTTGATTTGCTGTATGGATTGCAATTGTATAAAAAAAGTATAATAATGGCTGAAGTAAATATATTTATTCTGAAAAAATACAGAATAAATAAAAATGAATGGGTGCTACATAATTGAGAACAGTTAGCATAGAGCTACTTTTTTTTTTCAAAATGGGCACTATATAATTGAGACTGGTTAGTATAGCATAAATTGTTACACGAAGAGTACTACGTAATTGAGACCAGTTAGTATAGTGGTAACTGGTTCATATTGAGCACTAAGCAACTGAGACCTGTTAGTATAGTGGTAATTGGTTCATAATTGGTACTATGTAGTTAAGACCAGTTAGTATAGTGGTAATTAGTTCATAATGAGTACTATGTAATTAAGACCAGTTAGTATAATGGGTTGCAACAGGGTTGTAACATCCACTCAGCTTCCAAATTCTCACAATATTTTAAACAAAATTTGAAAAAATAATGACAGTTATCTAGAACCTAGCAACAGCACTAGAACTGGGAGCTGGAGCTACGCTTGTGTTGGTGTGAAGGGAGCCGGATGTCACATTTGGTGTCCAAATATCTGCATTAGATGCCACAGTTCTTAGAAAACATATGAAATTGGCACCCTCCATGATGCAAGTCACACGAAATGCTTCGTTGTGTTTCATAATCTACTCTAACGCTCCTAGCAGACTATGGAGAATGCACGCCTGTAATGCCAGCATTTTCAGTGATGAGCATGTGAGGTTAAACGGCGTCTTGAAACAAAGCCACTTTCACGCTTTATCACAGTCTTTTCAACGGCAGCTGCATTATCGTCCTAACAGTGACACATAACACAGCAGCTCACAATGGAGTCATCTGAACAGAGGCCAGGCTGCTTTTAAGCTTCTTACTGCCTTTTCTTTTTCAAGAGACCAAAGCAAGCTTATTATTGTGGCTACTTGAAACACGTCTGTGTACAATGGTGAACGCTGCAGTACTCGGTTCTCAAGTACTCTAGACTCCACAGTAGACGTTTGAGGCAATTTTGAGGCTATTTTGCATCCACCTGAAATCCATAACTGAAATGCAATATGCAAAAGAACATTTTGCAGCTAAATGTGTTTAATGGCTTTAAATAAAATGCACCAATTTATAAACGCTTTGTGCAAATGAGAAACAAGAATCAGTTTGTGTGCCAGCTGCTTTCGACAGCCTTCTGGTAAACAAGACACCTATTACAGGGAAAACGTATTTAACGCTTTTCTTTTTAATCTGGTGCCATGAATAAATGTGTCAGACCGAGTGAGACTATTTGAGGTTGTCAGTCTCAGAGGAGCCAGAGTGTGATGATAAATGCAATGTGCAAAATACCCTTAGATACCTTCATTTTCTTAAGACTACATTGTTTATAAATGGTAAACATTGAACAGCAAAATAAAATACGCACCATAAATAAACCTGAGAGATGCAACAAACCTTGCTTTTGTTCATATGACCACAATTCAGTCTAAAATGTTACAGTTATCAAGACCTGAATTGAAATATCATATCATCTGAATGATTAACCCTCGAGAGTCACACAAGAGAGCAAATTCATTCAGATTAGGACATGCAAAATGATTCTATTTACCTTGACAGTGGGTTTCTTGGTGGAGAACCCTCGGAACCATCCTAAAACAGAAAGAAAAAGCAATGAGTGTGAACCAGCAACACTAGACCAAGATCTGTATAACACCAGTGTATAATAGTTTTAATAATAACACCATAATAATATTATGTATAACATTAATAAAATATAACAACTAACCAAACCATCAAAAGATTATTAAATACTATAACAAATAGTATAAATAATGATAATACATTTGACAAAATTCCTCACTCACTCATACTCCAGCATTCACATAGGACTCCACTTAACAATCTAAAATCTACTTCCACCCAGTCTAGGCTCCAGTTAAATCTAGAAGTGCTGATTTTGTTACATTCTCAGGGAGCTTAGTACAGAATACAGTGAATCTTCATATTAATTCTTGTAGTTCCTGGAAGATTCCTAGCTTTTTTATCCTAACAATCTAAGGGCAGCGCATTCTTCATACTGATTAATACTGAGCATCAACAGAAACGTAGGACCTCAAAACTTCTCTTGTCAAATCACCTCTAACTTCTTAACAACTCAAATGTGTTTTCAAACCTCACTTTGTTCAAATATGACATGGCATTGCTTCATCATCGTGACACACTCTGTGTATGTTAGTGCTAAGTTTAAACAACATGCACCACACACAGTTGATGTGATTTGCTAAAATGTAGGAATTAATTAAGAATAGAACTTACAGAGTGTTTCTTTAACTCAATAGTATTTGTATTAGTGGCATTTGTACCATCTCATCCCAGGAAAGTGCTCCAGCCTTCGACCCACATGATGTAAAAGTAATGATTAAGATCAGGCCACCTTCTTCCATTGCTCCACTTCTTATGCTCACGTGTCCATTGAAGGCGATTTTGGCGGTGGACAGGGGTCAGGATGGGCACTCTGACCAGTCTGTGGCTACGCAGCCTCATACACAGCACATAGCCTCATATACTGTGTCTTCTAACATCTTTCTGCCATAATCAGGATTAACAGCATTTTCTGTCATTTGTGCTACACAAATCTGTACAGCCAGACCAGATGGACTAGTCTTCTCTCCCTCATGAATTGATGAGCCTTGGGCACCCATACTTATATATGAAAACTACACCACAAAACTGGTTGCCAGTGGCAATATTTTTCAGCAGAATTTTTCTCAGCTCATTGCTTTCTCCAAGCAGTTCTTGAAAACTGAGTCCATGCAACTCTGTACAAAGAGTGCTTCTGTCAGATACAAATTACAATGAATATATGTGATCACTTGTGTAATGGCATGTAATGGCAAGGATGTGAATCAAAAGCAAAAATAACAGTCATTTCCTCCTAAATTAAAATGGCCCATTCAATTTAAATGGAACTTATAATATACAGCTCTAGAGCACTGCAATTTATTTTTAAATCAGCATCTCTATGAGTATGACAACCATTCCATGTTAGAGTCATACACAAGCACATCATTCTGCTTTACTGATTCGTGATCACCCGATTCACATCGTATTTTAAGGAAAAGTATAAAAACGTTGCTGTAAGCAAAACTCTCCTCCCTCAATGTGACCAGTTGGATGGTAAAACACTACTAGAAGGTAATTATTGCCATTTTGCTTAAGAGCAAACAAGAGATTTGTTGTTGTGTAAACACCACCATTTCTCTTATTTTGATGTTTTGTCATTTCCTTTAAAATTATGCTTTAAAGAACAATAGTTTTATTTGGGAATTAGGAGAAATATTGTCAGCAGTCCTTAAAAACGAAGCCAAAGCAGTTCGGTTCAATACCCACAAAACATTTGTGCAGTGGTCTCTTATTTTATTCCAGAGCTATATATAACACGTTTTTCACTGTATTCCACTGAAAACTGTTGTCTGCAAACCTCGCCTACAGCCAGTACAAGCTGTCATACAGAAGCAGCTGTCTCCCAAGTAGACCAGACCAAGGCTAAACATGCCCCAAGTAAGACTTTGAGGGTCATTGTCTATAAACTTCATAAATATCAATGAACATCCATCAAGACAGATTATGTCTCTCCTCAAACCCTATAAACCCACCACATGGGCAGCCCTGTTCTATATGAGAAGAGAAAAGCTGCTTGAGCCATCCATATGACTAGTTTTCCACTCACTAAAGCAATAGCTCATATAGTAAAAGCTACCAGATGGCTGCTTAGATTGTATAGATGATGCAGGTGTAGAGTCAGTGACACAAGAGACCATCTACCCAAGAGAGATTTGAGCCACCAAGTATACATCCCATACTTCCACTGCCAATAGCTCTAATTGAGATCTAATTAGTAGCAAACCTTAATCAGATCAATAACCTAAATCTATATCTATATAAACTTGAAAAATCTCAGTGCACATCCATCAGACATATGCACATCCATATATCTGTCCTTATATCTTATAAGCCCACCACAAAGTCATCCCTGTTTTATAGCCTATTTAATATATTAATTTAAACATGAAAGCACATTATCAGTGCTAACTCTGCAATACTTTTTCAAGATATCCAATTTGCACATTACATTCTCCACATACAGTGAGGAACATAATTATTCTCCCACTTAGAAATCATAGAGGGATCTGAAATTCACATTGTAGGTGCATTTCCCAATGTAAAAAAAATATCAGTAAATCACATTGTATGATTTGTAAATAATTAATTTGTACTGCACTGTTGCACATAAATATTTGACCACCTGGCAAACAGCAAGAATTCTGGCTCTCAAAGACATGCCTTTAAGAAGTCCACCTCTACTCCACTTAGTAATCCTAATTAGTAGCACCTGTCTGAGCTCTTTAAAGGCACCTGTCCACCCCACAGTCAGTCAGACTCCAACTATTACAATGGGCAAGACCAAAGAGCTGTCCAAAGACACCAGAGACAAAACCGTGGACCTCCACAGGGCTGGAAAGGGCTACGGGGATATTGCCAAGCAGCTTGGTGAAAACAGATCAACTGTTGGAGCAATTGTCAGGAAATGGAAGAGGCTAAAGACGACAGTCAGTCTCCCTCGGACTGGGGCTCCATGCAAGAGCTCCCCTCGTGGGGTATCACTGATGATAAGAAAGGTGAGGAATCAGCCCAGAACTACATGGGAGGAGCTGCTCAATGACATGAAGAGAGCTGGGACCACAGTTTCAAAGGTCACTGTCGGTAGAACACTACGCCGTCATGGTTTCGAGGAAGGTTCCCCTGTTCAAGTCCTCACATGTCCAGGCCCGGGCCCAGTTTGCCAATGATCATTTGGATGATTCAGAAGAGGCATGGGAGAAAGAAGGAGGAGTTGCATCCAAAGAATACCAGCCCTACTGTGAAGCATAGTGGTGGAAACATCATGCTTTGGAGGTGCTTTTCTGTGAAGGGGACCGGACGACTGCACTGTATTAAGGAAAGGATGAATGGAGCCATGTATTGTGAGAGTTTGAGCAACAACCTCCTTCCCTCAGTCAGAGCACTGAAGGTTGTGGCTGGATCTTCCAACAAAAGTTATTTCACACTGAACTCATCCAGCCATATCTTTACGCAGCTTGCTTTGTGCACTGGGACACAGTCATGTTGGAATAGAAAAGGTTCTTCCCCTAACTTGGAAGCATGGCGTTGTCCAGAATGTCTTGGTCTGCTGAAGCATTAAGATTGTCCTTTACTGAAAGTGAAGAGGCCTAGCCCAGAACCTGCAAAACAGGTGTGTCCCAATACTTTTGTCCATGTCCTGTAACAGGATTGCAGTTTTCCACTTCTGACTGCACGCTTCCTATAATTTCAGCTTGAGTGGAAATGCCAAATATGTTTGCAGTCATGACACTGCAATCCTTATGAAATCAGAATAGGCTGTTTTTGCAGCTTAGGTTCCATTTATAGACTGTGTGAACTCTGGAGTGACTAGTATGGTGTCAAACTTTGTGCTTACATTGTAACATTTTATTTTAGGAAACAAATCTTATTTTAGGAAATTTAGGAAAAGTAAGTAAAATTCTGTTTTCCGTGAGTGACTAGGGGAGCCATGACAGCTTTTTCTGTGAGAGACAGGTGCATAAAATAGGAGTATAAAATACAGAAACATAAAACAGAACACAATGTCTAGCATGCCATCGTTCAATCTAATTCTTCTCTATGTCTCAGGTCTATACCATTCCATCTCAATTCTGGCAAAAAAAGTGTCATATAAGGCATGCTTCATCCAATATCACATGACTAAGAAGGAGTGAAAGACTCATTCCAAATCTAATTCAGCCATAGGCTGATGGTCCTGTTCAATCTCATTTATTGATTTCTCCATTCCAATCTCTGGTCATTGTCTGAGTCTGCCTTCGTCTGGAAAAATCCATCTAGTGGGAGTCGTCTGCGTAGAACTGACAACCATCTAAACATACCCCATATCTAAGAGCTTTCTCATAAAAGAAGACAGTTCTGTCATTTAAAAGAGAGGGCAAAGGTCCTAATCACTTATACCTATTTTAATTAATGAGGATCTATACCTGAGACACCTCTCATTTGACGTGGCTAAATCCTTTGACCTATAACAATATGAAAGTGGGAGTGACAACACTGCAGAGGAGCCAGAGAGGGGAGTCATATCAGGTTGGTGTAATGTCACAAGTAGAGCTGCACAATAGAACCAGCATACACAAAATGGACAAAAGTACTGGGACACCTGACCCTTATCTTATCATAATCTTTCCACAAGTTTCTGTGGGAATTTGTGCCCATTCATTCTGTAGAGCATTTATGAGGTCAGACACTGATGTTCGATCACCAGCAATCTCTGTTCCAATTCATCCTGAAGGTGTTGGATGGGGTTGAGCTCAGGACTCTGTGTGTGTGAGTCAGTCAAGTTCTTCAACACCAGCCATGTCTTTATGGAGCTTGCTTTGTGCACTGGGACACAGTCATGCTGGACTAGAAAAGGTTCTTCCCCAAATGGTGTCCACAAAGTTGGAAGCATGGAGTTGTCCAAAATGTCTTGGTCTGCTGAAGCATTAAGATTGTCCTTCACTGGAAGTAAGGTGTCCTAGACCAAGCCATAAAACAGGTGTGGCCCAATACATGTGTCCATATCATGTAACAGGATTGCAGTTTTACTGCTACATAATGCTACTGCAATGCTATTTAAGAATATTAAAGGGCTATTAGTATTAATAGCCCTCCTATATTATAGGAGAGTCTGTCTGTCGTAGGATATGAGAGCACGACAGGTTGCAAAAAAAGTAAAAAAAAAAAAGCATTGCAAACATAAGAAAAGCGTAGATAGTGGGAGGACACAGAGCGACGGCAGCCATCCTTGTGGCCCAATGCATGTGTCCATATCAAATTAAAGGGCTCGTTTAATCACTTTGCTGGAATTAAAGAGGTTCAAAGTCTGGACATAGTGTTTCAAATAGTGTTTCATTTACTCTCCCCAACCATTCAGTCCACATAGGGAAAATAAGCTACAAAAATAACGCATTTTCAACAGTTTCTGTGATGTCACAAAACCAACACATAAATATAGCTCCTTATTATCACTTTAGTTTAGCCTCACCCACTCATGCATTGATTCGCCAACACCATTTAATAGTTCAAGATTAAAATTATTAAAGTTTGTTGGATGACGTGAAGACCTCGATTCATCAGAACACCCAGTAACTCCCGTGGAGCTGTGATCGGTCACCCTGTCAGAAACACTGCGAGTGGTATATTTCAGCCTTTTCCAATATCAGTATTGCAGACATATATTGTACAGCCCTAGTCATCGGGTGAATAAATAAATAGGTAAATAGACAGATAGAGTGAGAAAGGTGAAGAATTAGAAACAAATCAAATAACAAGCTTCATTTCCCCCCACCAGGAAGGTTTTCCTGTATTGACTCTGGACAGTCACACCGGCCAGACCATGCTTCTCTGATGACTTAATGCATTAATGTGCCCATTTGCTACCGACTGGCTGTTACAACAGTAGAAAATATTCATGACCGGCTGGCTGCACTGCACGCACCTGTGGCCATCTGTCCCAAATGGGAAGCAGCACCTGCCCCGTTAATCATCCACAGTCCGTAATTGTTAGTGCTCTTCTCACATGGCTTTTGACTGGGGCAGAGATCAACTACAAAACTAAGAGCTTGCCAGCCAACATTATGTGGTTCCACTGTCTCGGTTGGGATACAGAGTAGTCCCAAAAGTTAGAATTTAAGAATACTGTGTATACATGTCACTATTTATTTAGTCTTATTTTATTGATTTTCTATGTATTCTTTTATTCTTATTTTTTTTACTTTCTACTATTTATGCTTTCTACTATTATTTTACTTTACTAGACAATTTATATATTAATGACAGCTAGGACCAATTAGTATTATGAATATATAATCTGAGCCCAGTTGACTGATATTTATTATATAGTTACAGAAATGTATCATATCTCAATAATAAAACACAAATATTGCTTTAAATCATTTAAGTGTTCTGCAATATAATATGAAGGTTATAATAGTTTTAAATCTGTAAACCATGTTTTTTTGAAAATATTGATAAATTGTTAACTTAAATTGAAAACAAAATCATGGTTAAAATAACATAAATATGCATTTTGATGTTAAGAGAATATTTCAAACATCAAATCATTGTTCCTCTAAAACTGTTAGGAAGTTGCTAAATGCCATAAATGTAACATTTCTTTATATAATTATATTGAACGATATCAGATGACTAAATTTGGTATTGATACCGAAAAGAAGTATTTTTATTGATGGAGCCCTAGCAATCTTTTAAGCTCTCTCAACAGACCACATCATAAAGAAGCCTTGAGAAGACTGAAGCCAAGCTGGTGTGTTGGTACAGATTCCACAGGCCAGCTGTAGGCAATAGCTTTGATTTATTATCACAGTGATGGTCGATGGTGTGGTGAATCTCCCATGAAGGAGACACTGGGTAACCATACAACTGAGTCTAGTGTGAGTGACAGCTGATGAAATCTGTCGTCTGTCTCCCAACAGGGTTTCACTGGAAGGAGTTGGGCTGTCAAGTCTTGGCTGTTGTTTGCAGTTACGATGACAGCATGTCTATCATAAAGTGTGGCTTGTGCTCTCACACTTTCCAGACCCGAGGGTGAAACAATCCCTTACTGCTTTCCCCCTTTTCAGTGTTCAACACTTCGGCTTTACCTCATTTCTCAGCCAGCAACTGTAGAATTACCCTCACAAAGGCGAAAGCTATTACACTGATGCTCACACCTGGAAATGGCTTAGGCCTTTCAGGTATTGCAGTGCAATCTGTAAATAACTGGACGGTTACAATCTTTTCCCCCTGGCACAAGGAACCAGCATACCACGAACAAGCATTTTTCAATTATAAATAAAGCAACCTATACCTGAGTCGACCCCGAGCTGCTCGACGGCAATGCCAAAAGCAGACTGCAGCTTAAATGTATACATCACTGATTTCTGATTGGTCGAAATGTTGTCACCACAACACAGAACGAGTCCATTGTTCTTTTACTGTCTGCACAAAAAAACAACTAACAATTGCGAAATCGCAGAAGAAGTTGACTGTCTGTTTGGGTTGAAATAAATCCGTGAGAGTTTTCTATGACTCTAGCAAATGTATTTTTAACGCTGTGAGAAATGTGAAGGTGATCGTGAAGTTTTCTGGGTTTGTTTTTTTTCACATGAATAAAAAACAAAGAGAAACAATTAAAGATTCAAACAAGACTATAAATAATAAAAGACCATAATAAAGTGACTTTCCGCCATAAACTTTCTCCATGGACGCGGTTTTGAGACGACCGGCCATAAATTGTGGAGAGAATTGAGTCAGAAACTCTGTTACCAGACTGAGAGACACTGGAACATCGAAACGTTCTGCAAGTTCCACGCCATCGTAATACTGTTTAGGTACAGCACTGTTCCTGTAGACCTGTGGAAAAGTGCCTTTACATAAATTTCTTGGGTAACAGAGAGAATAACAAACAAAAAGGTTTTGCCTTCCCGAATAGGCCGATCACCAACCAGCCACCACTTTAGACTGCATCAGCTAAAGCCGGAGTTTCAAGGTTTTCAAAGGCTTCGATTTCACAAGCATCCATTACTCCAAAAGCAGGGGCCGGCAAGCAAACAATCAATGCACTCGGTGAACTGTTCACCCCTGGAATCTGAGCTGTAATCATTCCCCGCCCTGAGGCCAAACCTACGCTTATCTCACCCACTGACTCAGAGTTTATCCACTGACCTGGCATATTCTATTGGTCCATGACTTATCATCACAATACAAGACAACAATCAAAAATGCCTGATCATGTTGACCCTTATTTCTCATATATTCTGCCGCATGGATGCTGGAACCAACTGCCCATCAATATCAGATCTGCCCAAACTTCTTTTATATCTGCACTTCTATCACACTTGTAATCTTCTAAGCATTCTATTTTTTATTTGTACTTTTACTATTTTTATGTTTCCTGATTTATTGTTTTTATTCTATTCCTATAAAGCATATTGAATGATAATGGGCCATAGAAATAAACTAAGTAAACTAAAAAATAAAAAAAAAAAGTATTCATTTAAGGCAGAATATTGAGCTATTATTCTTTGCTCCACATTAGGCTAATGCACTTTAGTCACATATTGAAAAATTACATAATGATTTATATTTTACATTTAATTTTTTTATTTCTTTCTTCCATAAAACAACACTGTACACTGTATAACACTGTAATAACTTTCATTAAATAAAAATGGGCTCCCTAAATTACACAAATATGGCAAAATTCCTCACGGAATTTCAGCAGAATTTCTTTTCTTGTTTCAATGAACTACATATAATAATAATAATAACAACAACAACAACAACAACAACAACAACAACAACAACAACAACAACAACAACAATAATAATAATAAAAATAATAATAATAATAATAATAATAATAATAATAATGTTATTGCCTGTATTATTGCTGTCTGAAACCTACAAGAGACGAAACTGGAATACATGGTAATATGTGAAGAAAACTGTTAGACTGTAATGTTATGTGAAATATAATTTATCATTTAATTCTACATTTCTACACCCAAAAATGTTTCCACCCCAAGTTTATTAGAGCATTCATCATAAAATAGCAGAGAACAGGAGGGTTATGCACCAGACTGGTGATGCCAAGGCATCAAAGGAAAAAAGCTTGATAATATACGATAAACCTTTATTAGTCCCACAGTGGGAAATTTGCATTGTTACGTCAGAAAGTGGAAAGAACAAATGTAGAAGCAACAAAACAATAGAAAAAAAAGCTATACAACAGTATAAAATAAAAATACACTATACAAATAATACAACAATATAAATAAACCCATTTGTGTGTGTATGTAAATATGTATGTGCATATATTCCCTATATAAGTATGCGTATATATATATATATATGTGTGTGTGCGTATGCACCAGAAATATTGCACACAAGAGAAGCTTCCTCTTATTAGTCAGTGGTGTTTGGATGCCTACAGCTAAGGGCACTCCTACAAACTGACACTCATTTCTCTCGCACTTAAAGAGGCAACACGTCACTGGATAAAAGGCAGCAAACTCTGAACTGCTGTGTCATCTTTCATCCTGCAGGCCTCAAATGTCAGGCTAAAGTCATGGACAGTGACAGTAGACATGAATGAGCATTCTCTATGTCTGACCTTTCAGTAGCGACATATGGCAGCCAACCTTCTCTTTCAGAATCCCGGAGGCTCTGAAAAATGCCGGAAAACTGTATTCAGAGACCAGTCTTGGTTTTTGTTAGTGGGAGGTTCAAAGTCTGAAAACCTTGTTGGAAATAGTAAACTTGTTCCATATAATCAGAATAAGCTACATGCACGAATTTGCCAACACCTTTACTGGTTAAAGATTAAACCAATTAGTCGTTTGCTGGATTACACAAAGACCATGACTCACTGAACCTGAGTTTCTTTTGTCATAGAGATTCTTATCCAATTCTATTAAGGGGAATCTCAGTTTGTGCACCTCATATTACACCAGGAAAAGTTCACATTGCTTGTTATTGTTGAACATTTCCACCCAGAGAGTGAGCATATGGATTTCTTAAATTCTCTCCCTGTTTTCTCTAAATGATGTAAATGATCTACTCTGCAGTACTTGTGCTGAGGACCCAGCAGCCTTTTCACCTCTGCACATTTATCTGAGCTCAAGCGCCGACGTGTTGAAGCTGCTTTGCCTCTCATTGACAGTGTCAGCGCGGCAGCTCTTTCCTAGGAGACCCAAGCGTAGGCTTCAGTTCAAATCATTATGGCAGGAGAGGACAACCATGGCTAATGTCACACCATCAGACTCATTATCTGAGAAGGCTAGAAACCCCAGTGCAATCTCATATCCGGAACATCCACTGGCACTTTTCCAGTGGCATAAGGAACCACAGTGTACTGCAAACAAACGGTTTTCCATTTACAAATAATGTGAGCCGTACCCAAACCCAAAGCAGGCTGCAGCTGAGCTGACTGCATCACTGCTTGTAAAGGTCACCATGTGATCCAGGACATCACTAACAAGTTATCTGAAGTAACATGATTTATGATTACTTTGAACTGCTAAATAAGATATAAATGATGTAGAAAATGTTAACAATGACACTTTCATGGTTTTAATGCAACACCAAGTACCTGCTGGTTGTCTGGCTATAATTCTGTACTCTCACATGCAGACACACACACACACACACACACACACACACACACACACACACACACACACACACACACACACAACATGAGTCCAGTAAAGATAGGTAGGAAGAATAAGAATCAAGGGGCTG
>JBBPDE010163406.1:0-12960 GCA_037974605.1 Nannopetersius ansorgii
TTAATTAAAATAATATTTTTTGTATCTTGATATTTACCATATCTATAAGTAATATCCTTTCAAATTGTAAGACATCTTCTCTTGTGACCTTAAGCTAATGCTAACTAGGGGCAAATTAGCTCTAAATCGTCAACCCTGTTACTGTCAGTCCTGTTACTTTTCTATGATGACAGATGATAAAATATCATACAAAAAATAAAATAAATAGCTTGAGATGGCACCATAAAATTTATTGACACTTTAGGATGTCTTCTTTCCAGAAATATTTAAAAAATTGAGAAAAAAATGATTTTCAAAAACAAAATTTTAAAGCTGAAAATGTACCGATTTTGTGGAATGACCCTCATACAGAAATATAGGAGTCATAGCGATATATAAGATGGTATATGGTAATATAATGGGATATATCATTATAAACCAGTGAAAATCCTAATAGAGAACACAAGCTAACCAAGCCCAAAAGACTCTGTTGGCTGAGGGAACAGAGGCTATAGATTTACCGTAAATGTCAAAGTCCCACATCTCACAGCTCATCTGGATGAAAATATACACCATTGCTGAGGTGGAGCGGAAAACCACCTAGAGGGAGGACACAAAACCAAACACAACCTCATCACTCCTCAAAATCCATCCCATATAAAGTTTACTATAGGAATGTGCAGACTTTTGGACAGGCTCAAGTCTTTAGCACAGTATTGGCTATCTCAAGACTGTTCAAAGACATTTCTTAAAGATAATTAATTCCATTATTCACAAATGACTGAGAAAGCTGTTTAACAGAAATAATAGACAAAATTCCAGAATTACTACTGAAATCAATTACCTAAAAAAGTAAAGTAAGTAGATCATTATGGTACAATATTTATTTTATTCACTGGAAATGTTGAATTACATCAGAAACACCTTTTAACAAATGCTTTGTAATATTTTATATATTATTCAAGATGTCAAGAGAAAAATATTATATAAGCAGATGTGCCTAAATCTGGTCCTGGAGGGCCATAAACCTGGTAACAAACAGGTAAGTTGAACTGGGTGCATTTAGGAAGGTAAATCACCAAACTGTGCTAGAGACTGACCCCTCCAGGACCGGATTTGGTATGTATTATTGTTTATACAATTCCAAAACATGCTAATATGGAAGTGATTCCAAGGGTAGTGTAGATCAATTCAAAATGCAGAGTTCTGCACAGTTTGCTGTTCATCAACTTCAGCTCAGCATTCAACACGATCATTCCACAGAAACTGTGCACCAAGCTGAGGGGGCTGGGCCTCAACACCCCCAGGTTGCTCAGGTTAAGGTAGATTTATTTGTACTGGAAAAACATTTGTTTGTGGTGCGGCGCGGTTCTTTGTGTCATTGGAAAAGAGCCATAATGTTCAGCTACTGCTCTAACACAGGTGTGTGTAAAGGTTTCTCACCCGCGTGTCCTCACTGATGTAACCACAAGTCACCTTCTCGCCCTTCACCCACAGCTCACTCGCCTGTGCCCTACGGTAAAGAGAGACAATATAGTACTGCGCCAAAGTCTCCAGCCACCCTTCATTTCTTTATATTTTGCTTTGAATCACCTTGTTGGTTCAAAAATACTATTTTCTGCCTGTCAAACTGTCTTATAGGTGGCATATTAAGATTAAAATAAAGAAATCAGAACAAATGTTTCACAGTTACGACAGTCTTGACATACGATGTTTTGAGTTTACGCTCCTGGAGCTCCTTCGAGTTTACGCTCCCATAAAAATGTTAAAAATTGAGACAGGAATGTTTCAGCTTACGCCATTAGCTTTGAATTTACTTTGTGGGCGAACTATTTTGGTTCCACATGCAGGAAATATATGCAGTTATGTAGCGGAATTTGGCGTCCATTTCCTTTTTCTGTGCCTTAGTTGTGTTTTTATGTTGTAGATGATTTTATATCTGTGTTGGGATCAGTAAGTGATTTAGGTTAGGGCATGTTTCAACTAACACCAAAATGTGCGTTTCGTCACTGTGGTAGGAACGGATCTGTATCGTAACTCCTCCTGTACTTTGCTTTACAGGCTGCAAAGTGCACTGAACCGATGCTCTGGGGGAGGAGAGATACTTTATTTATTTATGTATTTATTTATTTTTACCTGATTCCTGCAAACTCCACTTTCTGAGTCACATAAGCACATGAGTTCACCTGGAGGGGGAAAATGATGCAAAAAAAATTATTTGCAGTTACAAAATGTAGAATGCCTTGTTTATACTGTTTTTCTAACATAACATAAAGCTTACTTTTATTAATAAAAATGCATAGAGTATACATTACAGAAACATTTAATTTCTTTACTTTACAGAAGTTCTGAATTTTAAATGCAATTTGAAGAGTCTAGCTGTAAACAGAAAATGCATTGGTAATATGATTAACATTTTTAGATTAATTCTGAAGAATTTTATTTTCACTTCTCTGATATTTTATATCATTTTTGTTTCTGTGCCTCTGCGTAGGTTGTAGCGTTTTCTGAAGTTTTCTGATTATGATAGGTTATGTAATAATAATAATTTCAAATATTTCTCTGCCACAAGCAGCCAGCACTCCGTTAAAGTGACCAACCAGACTCTTCTTTAGCCTCCACATGTCCCCTCGGCCAATGTACTGGTCTTTGAAGGTCAGTTCTACCAGATCCAGAGTCACATCCTGAAAAACAAAAATAAAGATTATTCCAATCCAAAGAAAGCTTAAACCAATATTCACTCACTGCAAACTCATAAAGAGCTTCTATCTGAGAATCCTAAAGCAAGCATGATTCAGTGATCTGGAGGTGATTCTGGGAATGTTGTGCTTCTAATCAGCTGTAATAATATTCACTAGAGAAAATTTCTTTGACATCTTGAGTCACCATTCATTTCTTTATATTTTGCTTGACATCACCTTGTTTGTGCCAAAATACTATTTTCTGTCTGTCAAACTGTGTTATCTTTGACATATTGAGAAAAATAAACATAAGAAATGGGATCAAATGTTTTACTGACAGGCTGCAAAGTATCTAAAGATACAAAGAGCCTAGATAAAGGAGTTCCAACCACTCAGCATTCAGCACCACCAGTAAACTGATCACCGCCTGATCATCTGGAATCATCTGCTCCTGTTTCTTCACTGGTTCAGTGTTGAAAAAAAGCCATGAAAGTTGTACAACACATAATATAAAACAAAATACAATGATATACTAATAAAAGCTAATCACAGTTTTGTCTAAAAAGGTAAGTCTAAAGTCTTAAACTGTTTTACAGATCTCAGCTCAATTCATTCATTCTGCATATCTTTAATATTTAACATACTTTACAGCCTCCCACTAATTAGTTTAAGACGTAACATACTTATAATTATAATAATAGATTCTGTCTGTATCTTTACCAAAGCTGGTTCTATACCACTGATGCTTTTAAAACATGATGTAAATAAGTTTACATAATGTCTTTGTTTACAATGTCATGCATTGTTTTGATGGTGAAATCTCAAGGAAACAGACTTTAGGCACCTTGGGATCCACAATGTTAATAATGATGTCCTGATAGGCTCTCAGCTTGAAGGCCTGAGCAACAGTTTGGTCCACGCTGATCGTCTCTAAAAAAAAATAATTAAAATGGTTGGACATTGTTATAGTGTCGCTGTGTTAAATATATATGGACATCAAAAAAAAAAGTTCAAATCAATATAAATAAAACAGTCCGTCTGTCACTTTTGAAAGATTTCTGTTACAGCTTTCAAGTAACAAGTTGATTATTCAGTTAATTGTTGAATAATTCATTAGAATAACAGGCTATAAAAATAGCTTTTTGTATTTTTTGCTTATTGTACTTTGTTGTGGTTTAATAAAAACTTCAAGGTCCAGTGTTTGCTTTCTCTGAAGTTAAACAAAAACTAGTCATGCATTACAGTGATTTACCAGGATTTAGGCACCGTTTCAGACAGGAATGGAGATAAAAGTGGATGGTCTGAACTGGTTTATTGCTGTAGTTTAGTGCAGTTTAGGAACACCAGGCTTAGAGACTTTTCAGATTCAAGATGATTTCATACCTTTCTGCAGGTCTTCTTTCAGACTTTTCACTTGGAGGAGCAGAGGACTGACAACACAGCACAGAAACTACATTTATGATCAGTTTACTTAAATGAAGAAACAGGGACATAACAACTGGTAGACTAACATTATTTTCCCCTTAAGTTGGTCTTAAGTGGAACAAACTCAAACACTCCTCTTCATTTGTTCTTTTATATGATGAGATGCTTTCAGTTCTGAAGCCGACTGTGAACTGTGCCCTTTTGGTTTTATGGGTACTGGCACATGAATAACTCATATAAATAAACACATTTAACTAAACTAACCAATTACGAAAACATTAAGTAGGGATTTAACTTCTGGACTGCTCTGAGAAGAACAAAGTCATGTGTTTGTTCCTCACCTGTACTCGTCGTTAGGGTGGGCGATCTCAACGATGTCCCCCACTTTAACCTGAGGGAACACCTTTGGGTTCATCATCAGCTCATCATCTGAAGAGGAGAAAAGAGGACATAAACCAGATGTCCGACAAAATAGTAAAAATATAAACTACTATCTGTAAAGGACACAGGACAGCACTAGAGTGTCACTCACCGCTCCCGCCAAAGCCCTTCTTATGGACCACCAGCTTGTAGGTCTTGGTCTTTGTGGTGACCGTCATTGTAGCTGCAGGAGGTAAATCTCCTTACTGTACTTCTGATTTTACCAACAGAATCACTGTCAGAGTTACAGTGTGTGTGTTTCCATATAAATTTATGTACCCAGTATACATAAATAAGTATGTGTGTAGACTCCACCAGTTACAGAGTCATGTGATGAAGAAATGCAACATTTTTGACTATGTGAGTGGAAAGAAGAACACACACACATAGTATTTGTCCACGTCAACACATGCTGACAGTTTATGGGCTGATTTAGCACAGAACGGGGTTCTGTACAAAGTTAGAACACGTTTTCCGTACATAAATGCATAGACATACACTTTTCCATGCAGTATGTGTCTGCAAGTGTATGAAAGATAGCGAGAGATGTTGTATATAAGTGTGTTCAGAGAGAGTTATATGAATGCGTATGCGTGTGAGAGAGAGAGTTGTGTATAAGTGTGTTACTCTGACTCACCGAGGGCTGATGTTGTGTTGTGTTCAAAGAGAGAGGATCTGTGTGTTTCTGTTACATTTGTTTATATTCTCCAACTCTACTTCGCAGCTCTGAGCCATTTCTGTCCCAAACAATCTCTTCTTCTGCACAGACACACATGCTCCGACATCACTGCGCCCTCTGGTGGCGGGGCGCTTCTCCCTGAAGTCGCTCAACCATAAAGGGGAATTCCACCAAAAGGTCACAATTTCAGCATGTTTACATCGACTTTGTTTACATCTCATGTGCAAAAACATGTAAATCTCTTCACTGTAGTTCCTCGATTTCTTTCTAGTGGTGTCGATAGGAGCCACGTCTGGTTCCATTCACCACCACCATTAACGAGAATGGAGCATTTTACACCAAACCTCACCTGAATGACTGTTGACATCTTAACCACTTAATTACGGATGAATAAAAAACAGTGGAATTTCCTTTTAACATATTGAATAATGTGAATGTTTGTGTCTTTATGTGGACATTTATGTATTCACATATATACTTTTGTACTAATCACTCTTGCTCCACACTAAATTAAAGCTAAATAAAAATAGCAAATAAAAATATGGAAGTAAAATAGTAAACATTCATAGACAACTTATTAACTTATTGACATATTTTAATGCTGTAGATTTATTTTTGGCCTTTTTTGAGGGGGTCTGCAGTGGGAAGATAGTTTCAAAGTAAATGTGGAAAAAGTCTGTAGTGTATCCTTGTTTTAAAAGCTTGCTTGAGATTATAAAGGAGACTGGAGTTTGCTGGTTAAGCTCATAATGTCGAACATTTGTTGATTATACATCTTCGAGTAGCCAACCACAAGCTGACCTGAACCACAAGAAGCCTTGGCTTACAGGTTCTATAACACAATGGTGATGTGATAAAATACACATTTTTCCAAAAAATAATTTGAATAACATTTGCAATAAACATTTTGTATAAACATTGTGCATAAATTTTATACCAGCTGTTATGATTGAATTTCTACTAATTCTACTAATAAAACAACAACATAACAGCATAATACATAATTTTTTAATGAAAAACACTGCAACAGAAATGTTTTTTAAAAAAGGGGAACAAGGAATTCATATTAATTGCTGTTGTCTTAAAAAATAATCTGCTTTTAAAAAGCAAATCATTTACATTCTTGAGCAAATAAAGGATAAAAATACTGAAAATTCTCATTTACATTTCAGTTGAGCGCTCTAATGTGCTGCAGTGCAGAAGAGCCGGAGGAGATCATACTTTCTGGAGCTCAAAAACCTCCACAGCTACTGAACTTCATGATGTGTTTCTAAGTGGCAGTGGTTAAAGGAGCGTAATACTGAGGCTGTAGGACACACTGATATCCTCCATCCGGGGAAAGTCTTTATCCGGGGTATTTTTCACTTAATCAGCTGGTAAACACTCTGCAGTGACTCAAACGTTATAGATTCTCCTGGCTGAGTTTCTCTTCTGCTCCTCCACGCTGCGTCCTCACGCAGAGTCCTCTGTGGACTCCAGGTTGAGGTTCTGCTCTATATCAGCAGCAGCTCTTCCTCACTGCTTTAGCCTCAGGATCCCCTGGAGCTCTGTCAACTTCTGCAAATGATCAAACAAAATATATTCAGGCCTATGTGAAAACTCTATTCCTCACTTTCAGTTCATTTACTCCAAGCTCTAAAAATAATACAATATATTTAAAGCGGCCCCTTATAGTCACACGTGAACACACCACAGCGTGAACAGTGTGAAATTCTTCTCTGTATTTAACCCACTCACCAAGTGAAGCAGTGGGCAGCCAGGAACACAGCCTCCATGGAGCAGTGTGTGGGGACGGTACCTTGCTCAAGGGTACCTCGGTGGTGCCACTAGCAGTCTGGGGATTCAAACCCACAACCTTCCAATAATTGGAGCAACTCCCTAACCACTAGGCCCCCCAGCTGCCCCAGCCAAACTATCACTTTTGAGCGCTTCTTCTCTCCAATCCAGTCCCATTATCTAAGTTAAATAATCACTTACTGAGAATCCCTCCATCTCCTATCCGCACAGTGCTGGTCCCCAGTTCGATGTCCTGCAGGATGGCGTCCTCAAAGGCAAGAGCAGACACCCGAAAGAAGAACTCCTGCACGTTCTGTCCTGTGATACAATGACCAACTTTACCATAACTGTGACGAAACTCAGAAACTGCTCAGAAAAGCCACTGTTTCTATAATGATAACATTTTAAATTCCAGTTGTTTTCCTCATTTTGAAGCTAATTTAACCTAAAGCTATGAACCAAAATGGATGCCATTTGTTTTGTCTTATTTTATGTAGAATACTCGTTTATAAACGAATGTTCTAAAACCCAGAACCACATGAGATATGAACTTGTGTACCTGTTTTGGATGAGACGGACCAGAACTCAGCGTTCATCTCCGACGCCATCTTTACTGCATCCCTCTCTGTGCGCTGGCATTCCTCTGAAGACTTAATTCATAACACATTCTCTAAATTCCAGTGTTTTATATTTCATTACTTTACATTATCAGTTCAGTTAATGATATTTATTACATATGATAAATAAACATATGTGTGACAAATAGATTACAACCACTTAATTAATTTACAAATGAATGAATGAATGTTAAATTCCAAATATGTCAGATAAAGAATATAAATTAAAATTAAAATGTATGACAATGTGTTCCCTTTTCCTCACCAAGGGGCATAAACTTTTGCACAAGGCTTTATGATACTCAGAGTGATCATCTGAATGTGTGTGTGTGTGTATGTCATGAGACAGAGGACACCTGAAGTGTGTGTGTATTTGTGTGTGTGTGGGAGATAGTAAGACAAAGGACATCTGAAGTGTGTGTGTGTGTGTGTGTGTGTGTGTTTGTAATTGTGTGTTTGTGTGTGTGTGTGTGTGTGTGTGTGTGTGTATGAGAGAGAGAGAGAGATGAGAACACTGAAGAAGCTCATCCTCACCAGCAGGTCTCTCTTGGTGCCAACCAGGAAAATGAAGCAGGCACTTGGTTCGTTCTCTCTCAGAGCATCCAGTAGCCACTGGCTGAGAAACACACAAAACACATCCATCATTTCCAGCACATTATATACCTGCACACCTGATTGATGTTTTACTACTGTGGCTCCCAGCCCAGAGAGCACAACCTCAGTTCTGTTTTGTGAAGTAGTTATGTACTTTACCCCACTTTTGTGTACCCAGATTTTAACGTGTTTAATGTAGACTGCCCAGTCCAGTTTTTATGCAGCTAAAGTTATTTCTTCATATTTTGCTGCCAATGATCCAGACTTTATTGTATTTTAAAGTGTTTAGGAACAGTTCTCCAGGTTTCCTGATGGACTTTCAAAAACTCTCATTTTCAGTCCCCTCCCTGAACCTGACCAGTTTTAGAGAAATGTTTTTTGTTTGTTAAGACACACAGTGACCTACATATGAATCATTCAAGCATAAAAAGCACATCTAACTTAAGTCCTGAACCAATGAAGAACCAGGAGCAGATGATCAGGCGGTGATCAGTATACTGGTGGTACTGAATGCTGAGTGGCTGGAACTCCTTTATCTAGGCTCCTTGTATCTTTAGGCACTTTGCAGCCTCTCACAGTAAAACATTTGTTCCTGATTCATTAATTTAATGTACACAATATGCCAAATATATTACAATTTGAGAGGCATAAAATAGTGTTTCTGCACCAACAAGGTGATTGAAAGCAAAACATGAAGAAATTAGGGGCGGCTCAAGGCTTTCGCACCGTACTTTATGTAAATTTATGTAATGAAGAATACTTCATCCAAATATTTAATAAAATCAACAACATTTCAGTTTTTACATGAAAGGCACGTCCATGTGCTACACTCACCGTGTGTTCTCCAGGGTCTTAATGTCTGCCATGTCAAAGACAGTGATGATCACTGGGAAGAAAAATCCCAGAGGATCTGTCAGATTGAGTATCGGCCAAAAGTATTCACACCTTTAACATAAAAGGTGCTTCAGTAATGAAGATCTTACCCTGAGCCCCTCGGTAGTATGTTGAGGCAATGCATTTAAATTTCTCCTGACCGGCAGTGTCCCAGCTGTGGAGTGAAACAGCAAAATCAAATACAGATGTTCAAGAGAAAATGCTGCAAGAAAAAATCACTTCTACGTGCCCTTCACAATCATTATAAATTCATACCAATATACAACAAAAACATGTAAACAAAAAGTACAAAAAGCATTTAAATACACACATCATGGGTCTCACTAAAACAAGTGAGGCTGATGTTGAGAAATCTTTCTTTGGTGCTGTTTCTTACCCCCTTTAGAAGGGGACCCTATTTAATGTTTGTTAATTTAATGTGTGTTAAACATCTTTAGAGGGCAGTGGTTAGTAAAGTTTATTTGTTTGCTGTGTGTTAATAACATCCTGAGAGCGTGCCAGTGAGTAATGTTTATTTATTTGATGTTTGTTATTAACATCTTTAGAGAGCAGTGGTGAGTACATTTTGTTTATCTGTTGTTATTAACATCTTTAGAGAGCAGTGATGAGTAATGTTTATAACACCTTTAGAGGTCGGTGGTGAGTAATGTATGTTTATTTGACGTTGTTTATGCCTGTAACAGACCTGCTTTGTACTACTGCAAAGGTTTATTAGATTACAGTGATGAAGCACCACTCACATTTGAAGAGAGAACGGAAGCCCAGAAAGTTCAAATCTCTCGATTTCAAAATCAACCCCAATAGTGGCCTTGTAGTCCCTGTCGAAAGTGTCTTTACAGAACCTAAAATATAAGAACATCTCGGTTTATACCACAGAACATATAATCGTAAATAACTCACAGACATCATTACAGTTTATATCCATTAAAGATGATGTACCTGTTGATTAAGCATGTCTTCCCCACATTCAGGTCTCCAACTACTACAGCTTTTGACATCTTCAGTCTGTCCAGAATAGTAAAAAAGGAGTTTTAAAAACAGTGCAGTGATCAGTGCAATACAGTTCTGTATGAAAGTTTGGGCTTCCCAATCAAATTCCTGCTGTATGTTAAGGGGCACAAACCAAAACAAAAACAGATATAGTCACTAAGATTAACAGAAACACGAGTCCCGTCGGCTGTGGCACTCACTCACCCCTGCTGCCTGGCAGCCCGGTCCAGGCACGCCGTCCTAACCTTGGCGTTCCAGTCTTCTCTCATCTGCAGGCAGGCCTGGGGATTATAGCACTGCAACACACAGACACAGACACTGAGACACAGCAACCAGAGGCATTCCCACAGGACAGGATATATGTACTATATAGAAAAGGTTAAAGGGGGGATTTGGCAGACGCCCTAATCCAGAGCAACCTTACTATAAGAGTCTACCTGGAACAGCTGAGCATTAAGTGTCTTGCTCAAGGACACAATGGAAGAAAGTGGGGTTTTGTAACCTGCAACTTTGTGGTCATCAAGTTCAAAGGAAGTGTTTTACCCTCTAGGCCACTACCACCCCACTGTATTAATATTGCACAGTATTAATATATGATAAAAAAAATATGTTTTATAATATCTCTTTCTCATTTTCATAATGACATCCTCTTCTTTCTGTTTTATTCACATCAACTTACACCCAGTTTCTGGGGCCTTTTGGACAAGTTCCTGGTTCTGGGTGTGTAAAACATTTTTAATACGTTTTAAAACTAAGTTTTTTTGGCCATAACCTAATGTTGTCTCTTCTAACACTGGTTTTATAGCAAACAAGCAATCACACGCCACGTTTTCTCACAGAAATGTGTCTAGTAATAATTAACGTTTTGTTGTTATAAATAGAAGTGATAATAATAACATTATTAATTACAATGATGATGATGATGATGATGATTATTATTATTATTATGAACAGCAACAACAGCTACCAGTGATCACAGATTTCTGGATTTAAGGTTTAGATTTGAAGACCTCTGAAAAAAAAGGTTAAGTGTGTAAACACATTGCAACAATTGAAAACAAGAAAGCAGTCATGCTGTTTCCGTGGTAACCGCCCTTGTGTGTGGTTTTTGTGGGGGGGGGGGGCGTTTGACACAGCAGCTCTCTTTGAGGGCAGCAGAACATTTTAATAAGTGCAGAATTAGTGAAGGTCGTGTGATGTGCTCCTTATAATCAGCCCAGTCTGAGGCCTCTCTGTGGGATCACATGCTTTCACTTAGAAACCTCAGCTCCTACAGACAACCTCCACCTACAAGGATGGTCTTCTCCTCTCACAGCTGTCCCTAACCACACTGTGAGACTTAAAAGATTTAAAATCTAATACAAATACATCGTCATGTGAACTTACATTCAGTTTTAGCTACGAATTTCTTCATTGTTTATTAAACTTTAAAGCCTGTCAAATTCTGACTGCTTTTCATCTGTTTTTCCACATATAATCTTTCTTTTCCATGTGGAAATTCTTTGTATGTGGACAATTCATATAATTCATGTGTAATGAAATGAGATAAAAACAAAGACGGAGAGAAAGAGAGAAAAAAAAGAGAGACAGAGGAGTAGAAAGAAAGAAAATAGAGGGATGTAATCAGTCTGTAACCATTTCTGAATACTTTGTCTTTCTTTATTTCTTTCATAAAGTATTTATATAAAAAAAGAAGGAAACACACAACATGTAAACAGCCTGTAGTTTAAATGCTTCAGTATAGTTGCTTTATGGAGGAATAAAACCATTAGTGACAAAGAAATGGTTTAACAAATATCAGCCAATCATCTTCAAGACCAGTGTGACATCATCAGCTGTTCCAGCTGGTCTCAAACTTCTAAGGTACAACTTTATGGGAATTAAATTGTTTAAAATGCATAAAAGTTACAAAAACAGCCAAAATAATTAAAAATCCCACAGAAATAATTTTTAAAACAAGAGTGTTAAGTGGTCCAGGCTGCATTAATTTTGTTATTAATGAGCTGCAACATATGGTCAAAATAACAGTTTTGCGATTTTGTTGCTACTTATTGCAACTGTGATTCCTTTCAATATGTTAAAGATCTCAAATCAGCACTTTCCTGGAATTAAAGAGGCTTACATTTTGTAAATATTGTTTCAAAATTTACATTCATACCCCCCAACCATACAGTCCATGAACAGACACAAAGCTACAAAACAGCCTGTTGTCAAGTCATAGTTTTTGTGATGTCACACATTTTTATGTATCTTCCTATTCAGCCATTTAGCCTCGCTCATTTTCTGCTTAAGTTATAAGGAGTCTTTGAACAGAACAGCTGAACAGAAAAGATTATTTACATATAAAAAAGGTTGGAAAACAGTCATATAAACAAATTAAGAAATATATTTTTGGAAAAAATAGAAATAGAAGGTAAATGTAGAATATAGGCCTTTTAAAAGCACCTTAGTGAACCACTAATGTTTAAAGATCAGCCAAAATTACATGGTTCAACAGGTCAAAATCATCAGAGTTAAGTTTATGTAGGTTTTGCAGTGTTTTTCATGCTGATTTCAAATCTGTGTTTTTCCTGCAAGTACAATTTTTGCGATGAAGCTAGTTATATATTGCATGATAGCGGGTATAATTAGCATATAATAATCATATGCTGAGCGTTTTCGAAGAAACTGACTGACACTGATCATTATATCTATGCCACAGTGTGCACCTGTCTGACTTCACACTGAAAATATTGACTGGTTTCTTGACTGGTGCCTGCAGTTTAATAAAAAACGCATGCAAGTCTATTGCAAATCTAAAATTACTCAAAAAACTGATGTGACTGAAAAGGCATGAAAAACTGGTTTAGAAAAGTGTGTTGTAGTTTCTGATGATTACAAAAAAAAATTGGTTGACCTTAAAATA
>JBBPDE010163717.1:0-19475 GCA_037974605.1 Nannopetersius ansorgii
ACAAGACCAGACAGAACAAAACAGAACCTGACCCACGTGCCCAAAACCAAAAAGCCATAAGGGCATCAAAAACAGAACAGAATAAACAAGAACAGAAAACCAAAACAATGCAAACCTGGCATGGCGCTAGCGTGCCAGCCGTGACACATTCCATGGTCCTATAGACTTTGCTGGTCTATTTCAGAATTTAAAGGTCCATCAGCAATGTCAACCATCATCCAGCACAACTGGCGCAAACCATGAAACTGCCACCACCATGCTTCACTGATAAGATGGTTCACTAGAATACAAAGTTTTTCTTTTCCCTTTACAACTTTCCTTTCTATTTCATTCTCATCAGTCCACAAACCATTTTCTATGTGATCGTTGACAAACACTAGACAGACGATAATGTTCGTTTGGAGTGCCTTGTAACCCTCCCATGCACACCATTGTTGTCCATTCTGCTCCTGAACATGAGCATCACTGTACATTAAAATATAAAACTCAGAGATCATCTGTAGCTCTTCAGTAATCTGTAACAGATTGGCTCATATGATTTCTGCCATAATACAGTAACATTAAACATTAGTCCACTTTTAGAATAAACTCTAGTACACTTTTACAGATTTCAGAAAAGAGTAAAAGGGAATATGAGCCATAAGCACCATTTTCCAAACATATGTGAAAAATAAAATGCCCCTGAAATAACTTTAATGAACTGTTTAAAAACAGTTTCTGCTTCTAAATTTTTGCTGCTTGAAATCAAATCACTAGCTTTCGGTGTCTGTGTCTTTGGTTAAGAAAATGCTAATGAATTGCAGTCTGACAAGCGAAAATAGCCTAATAAGAAGTATTCATTTCTCATCTTCCACCAAAGCACAAACAGACACCCATGTGTAGCAACATCAAATGAGCGCTAGCATGTGTTGTACTATAATATATTCGTCCATATAAAGTGCAGGTGGAAGCCTGTCTCTGATTCATATGTTAAACAGATCTTCATTCTCCTGCACATAGGATAGACCTGGACCCCACAATTGATCAGACGTTTCCAGGCCTGATGCTTTCAAATGTGCTTATTAACATGCTAGTTCATCGAGGCTGATAACAGGACTTTATCTTGTGTTCTTTTAAACCAAAGATGGTCTGAAGGAGGTGAAGTGGGCCGTCCTCTCTTATTATGTGGGTGACATTGTTTCTTTATTGTGTCTGCGGCTAACAGTGCACAGGGGAAGAGAGCCAGGGTGAGCAGTCGAGATCCTAAAACGGGATGGGATGTGCGTCTGCTAATGGACCCCGGTGCTTGAGCTGAGGACGATGTGAATAGGGGAGACTGTGCAAATGCGAAAAACACACTCAAGCCTAAATTAACGCAGGATGCTTGGAGAGCATGTTAAAACTGAAGAGCATGCTAATTCCGCAGACTATGCTAATAGTGGAAAGCATGCTAGCACTGGAGTGTATGCTAATTTCAGGCAGTATGCTAATACTGGGTCTCCATTAAGGGGCAGAAGGCGTTGAAAATAAGCCCAATAATGAGGCATTAGCATCGCAGATAAAGTCTAATACTGGGTGAAAGTGGGTTTTTACAAGGTAGTTAGTTATTAGCTGCATAGTAAACACTGGACAAGGATCTGTTTTTCTCTAGCATGGCTACTGTGATGAACCACAGCTGTGATGCAGACCTATGCGCATACAGTTTTTCTTGGAATAAATAAATAAATGTCTTGAACACAAATCTTGGTATGTTTTGTTTTTGCATGCGATCAAGTCAAGTAGATGTTTATTGTCATATAAACCACATACACAGCGAAACCAAACAACGTTCCTCCAAGAACACAATATCCTTCCAAGATTTTCGTGCAAACAAAAAAAGTCCTCTGAAACTGGTCAGGTTCAAGGACTGGACAGAAAATGAGAGTTTTTGCAAGTCCTTCAGGAAGTCTGGAGAACTGTTCCTCAAGACTACATTAAAAATATAAGAAAGTCTGGATCTTTGGAAGTAAAACTATATATATAATTTGATTATGCATAAAGAGGTTTTTCTTCACTATTAGACAGACCTTGAATTTAGACGATGGTTATTATTTATTTTATTTTTTTTATTAAATTAAAACGAAAAAAAAATCGTTGCGTCAGGCGTCAAGTGCGCGTCTCTGGCGTCACGGTGGACGCCTCTGTCGTCACCACGCTCCGCCTTGTTGAACGAGGAACTCTGGAGAGCTGCGGGGAGAAGTTCCCGGATGTGGATAAAAAAATATCCACGTCAACAGACAGGAACGGACCGAACCCGGACTGAGTCCACCGGGCCCATACCCTCCGAGCCATGAGCGCGCTGGGAGAGAGGAGCTCCGGCCTGGTGCAACGCCGCACCGAGGCGTCCCGCAGTGCCGCGGCCGAGAAAGAGACGGAGAGCCGCGCGGAGCCAGAGGAGGACGTAGAGACAGACTCCAAACACACCAGACTCACTCTCATGGAGGAGGTGCTGCTGCTCGGCCTGAAGGACAGAGAGGTCCGAGCACACCCTGGTTCACCCCTTTACACAACCATCTCCAGCTGGGGGTCTTGAGAGAGAGAGAGAAAGTGTGTGTGTGTGTGTGTGTGTGTGTGTGTGTGTGTGTGTGTGTGTGTGTGTGTGTATGTATAATGTATACATATACACCCCCACTGAATGTATAAAAGACTGGCAGTGTGTACATGTGTTTACATAAGTATGTGTGTGTATATACGTATGTGTATACATATACACTGACTATGCAGAAAAGTATACACACAGACACTATCAGTCTTATATTCAATGTACGTATTTATATGATTGTGTGTACAAGAGTATACGTACATATGTGTGAATAGATGTTTGTATTTATGTGTGTGTAGTTCAGTGGCAAATTATTATTTTTATTTAATTATTACTGTTATTTAAACAGCTTATTAACTATTGACCCCCAGTGAAGCTCCACATGCTGCTGATGATAAAATAGCGAATCCAAACTAAATCACTTTTCTTTGGGGGACGACTTTGTCACATGACACCCTGTTGTATCCCTCCAACATGAATGGTTTTAGTTTTAGGGCCAGAAGCTTCTCAGAGCTCTGGTGAAGCCATGTCTTGGGCATGAGGTAGCACAACCATTTCATGGAATAACTTTCTTTTAGATACAGAGGTCTGGTTCCCTTTACCGCCACTGTGAACAGCCTCATTTCTCTAGACATCAGATCACCTCTGAACCGCTGTGTTTACACCTTAAACTGTTAATTCTGTGGATTTTTTAGGGGTTCTAAGCAAATGGAATTTGTGGCAGTGTCAGTGGCCATGGTAGCTACATGACCACACAGTTGGTTTACTAACAGCTCATGTTGCAAATATTAACCAGAAACAACAACACAGTGACCAGAAAACTAGCTCGTAGTTACAAATAATGAAAGTTTTTTTCAGTCCATACCTTTAACCCCAGGTTTTAATTTCATTAGAAGAGAGTTGTGGAAGTGGTTAAACCTTATCCCCAGCTGATGGGGGATTATTTAATGGTTAAGACAGTCATGCTCCTAGTGAATGAGGCTTGTAGCATATGGTCATGGGAGTAAAGCTACTCAACAGTTTGTGGATGAATAGGTCGTGTGTGTGTGTGTGTCTGTGTGGATAGATCTATCTACATTTTATGGTTGCTCCAGATTTGGAGTCTCCACAGTAGATCAGCTGTCTCCATTTCCTTCTGTCCTCTGTATCTCCCTCTCTCACGCCAACTACCTGTATGTCCTCCCTCACCACTTTCATATACCTCCTGCTAGACCTTCCTCTTCTCTTCCCTGCAGCTCCATCCTCAGCATCCTCCTTCCAACAGACTCAGAGTCTCTCCTCAGTATCCTCCTCCCTACGCACTCAGAGTCTCTCCTTAACATCCTCCTCCCAACACACTCAGTCTCACCTCAGTATCCTCCTCCCTACGCACTCAGAGTCTCTCCTTAGCATCCTCCTCCCAACACACTCAGTCTCTCCTCAGCATCTCTCTCCCAACACACTCAGTCTCTCCTCAACATCCTCCTCCCAACACACTCAGAGTCTCTCCTCAGCACATCTCGCCTCTCTGGCTTTTCCTCCAAATTCCCCCAGATTGATAACGCTTGTGTCCACTCAGCCCACCTTTCACACAGGTTTCGTTCAGAATTTTGGAAGGTTGGTGTAAATCTGACTGTTATGGCAAAAGTGCCACTACTTTAAAACGAATTTCTATATTATACCCTTTACCCCACAGGTAACAAATCAGCCTAGGCCTGTACACAGATGTCTTAATTATGCAGGACTTATTGAGTTAAAAAAGGAAGTTAGGAATTTAAAAAGCCCGTTTGAGCCTTTGGTAAGTGAAAAATGTGGATTGTAATTGCTTGTAATTGCTCGGTTTTATTTTGGCGTAGCACTTCAAGGAAGTTTTTTTAGGGAAGACACATTTTTCATTGAAGAATTTAAAGTGGCAGTCTGGGTCATTATAGCACAATGAGAGCAAAAGTTTGAAAATGTGCTTGTGTATAGATAGGAAATGTGTGTGGGTGTGAGTGTATAAGATGTTTGGCCTAAATGTACACATTAAAAACACCAGAACATGTGCAGCTCTTTCTGTTAGCCATTAGCCAAAGTTTTATTGATAAAAATTGTTTTTTTTTTAAACAAAAGTCTTTTTGTTTAATAAGAGCCAAACTGGCATTTTAAAGTCTTCAAAGAAAAACATGTGTCTTTTAAAAAATCTGATGGCTCAGCTCAACAGATGGTCCACACTGAGCCATCGCAAAATTTTAGGCTCATTGTGGCATTTTGTTTACCCCTGGGTTCATATGAAAAGAACAAAAAAACTAAAATTCTTTGGATTTTTGCCTACTGGCCTAGGAGCAACTTCCTTTGTGTCAGATAAAGTGCTGTCTCTAATAAGTGTGTGTGTGTGTGTGTTCTGTATTCTGTATTCTACAGGGCTATACATCGTTCTGGAATGACTGCATATCATCTGGCCTTAGAGGCTGCATGCTGATCGAGCTCGCCCTGCGTGGACGCTTACACCTTGAAGCCTGCGGCATGAGGAGAAAAAGTCTGCTCACCAGAAAGGTGTGTGTTTGTGTGGCCTACAAGAGTGTAAGATGCCATAATGCATCAGTTCTGTAATGATGGAATCAAATTTAAATTACTTAAACTTAATACTGCACGATATGGACAAAATATCAATATTATGATTATGCTGTTATAAATTGTGAGTTTGGACTGGACGATTCCCTGCAGTGGATAGCGGATGCCGTCTCAGATGGCCGTGCAGAACTATGGTACTGTTATTGTACTTTAACACAGACTTGCAGATTGTGCAAGTCACTGTGCTGTTTCTGTGGTCTAGAGTGAAGTGTCTCCATATGCAATGTGCGTCTGTCACCTACTGCCTCTGCTGCCATGTCTCTCGCCTTGTGGTCTTGTGTTTATATTCCCCCCCTATGCAGCAACGTTACCACCCTTTTATTTAAAAAGTGACTGCAATAATTGGTTAAACCAAGAAACGCATGTCAGTGTAAGCCAATCAGAGGCAGAGCTTGCTTTGTGTACACAAGTGTGCACTGAGAGAGGGGAAAAAAAACCACACAACTTATTGACTTCTCTCAGGGGTCGTCAACTTGTACTTCTGACGTCGACGAATCGGCTTATCTGTTAATGCCCTAATGCACATTCACTTCTCCTTCCATACAGTCTTTGTGCATATGGATTTTTACCTGCGAACGAATCATTATTTTTGTGAAGACGTGTTATTTGTCTCATCTGGTTGGCTGTGATGTAATGTAGCTTATTTCAAAAAGTTAGTTTAGGAGACTCTGAATGACTTCAGAGTGGACTGCTAAACTAGGGGCTCAAAACTAGGGGTTCAACATTTGTGCACAGTACTGTATGCTGCTGTGAATGTGAACATTGTCATTTTAGAGACCTGGTTATTTATGAACAGGCCTAAACTGAAGTTTGCAGACATTTGCTGTACAGTAACTCCCCAGTTATAGGCGGATCAGCAGTCGCAGTTTCAGTCTCATGCGGATTTTTTTCTGAGAACAAAACAAATAATTTTTCGTGGAATCCCCTGCACATGTGCGGGAAAGGTAGATATGCTTGCATTTTTTGTTCTTTTGTGACGACAAGACCTCGTCCACCGAGCCCCCTCCTACTCTCGTGCTAGGTGGCTAAACACCGCACCCTAATATAAACTCTGCAGGAGGACAAGGGGGCACGACAGGACTGACTCCCATGAGCCTTTGCGGCACGGGCGTTCTTGTGAGTGTTGGAGGGGGAGTAGATGTTTGTCAAGTAGAGTTAGTGAACTAATGTGTGTTTATATGTGTATTTTGTGCGATAGGAACATAACTCTCTGGGTAACTGTAATTCATTTCTCTGGATGTTTTCCAGGTGATGTGTAAATCGGACGCTCCCACAGGAGACATGTTGCTGGACGAGGCACTGAAACACGTTAAAGAGACTCAGCCTCCAGAGACGGTGCAGAGCTGGGTCGAGCTGCTGAGCGGTGAGCGAGAACTGTTTTTTCTCTGTTTTGGTCTGGACTTCATATTTAACACGAACCCAATATGAACTGTGTGTTTTAGATTTGGGAAGTGTAAATATAAACGATGACTCTTAGGTTTGATACATGTTTTTTTTCCCCTAGTGCTCGTGTGCACAGCTCTAGTCCTGTGTTTAGCACAAATTGGGGATTTTCCTGCTCACCCTTGGATTAAAAAAATACACATTGCTTTTTCAAATTGCTATTACAAAACATTAGAAATACTTGAAACAACTGACTGTTTTTGAAGTTTAACAATATTCACTGTAAGTGCAGTTTAATGGATGTGAAATTTTCATCAAAATATCCTCCTCTCACCTTTATCACAGCAGCACAGGTCCACCACATCCTCTCCAGCAATTTTCAGAAATAACCTTTTCAAGCAGAGAACAGTTCTGTCTCATTTGCTGGAGCTCATTTTTAACTTGTGGGTCTCCAGCTCGTCCCTGCAGCTCAATGGGAGAAAGATCTTTTATTAATAATAATAATCACTACTGGGGATTTGTGACATGCATATAAACGTAAAGAACAAAAATGCCCAAATTTATTTTATTTTAGGTCTTATTTTAGGTCTTTTACACCATTTTTATTTGTTGAAATCAGATGTTACAAATAGACTTTAATTTACAATATACAAAAAAACAATGGATCATTGTGGCTTCTCAAAACAATAGAACATGTGACACATCATAGTATTTCACTGACAAACTTGACTTCTTTTGCTTGGACAGGAGAAACATGGAACCCCCTGAAGCTGCACTACCAGCTGAGGAACGTCCGCGAGCGCCTGGCGAAGAACCTGGTGGAGAAGGGCGTCCTGACCACAGAGAAGCAGAACTTCCTGCTGTTTGACATGACCACGCACCCGCTCACCAACAGCACCATCAAGCAGCGTCTGGTCAAAAAGGTGCAGGAGGCCGTGCTGGACAAGTGGGTGAACGAGCCGCAGCGGATGGACAAGCGCGTGCTGTCCCTGATGTTCCTTGCCCATTCCTCCGATGTCCTGGAGAACGCTTTCGCCCCGCTGCTGGATGACCAGTACGACCTGGCCATGAAGAGGGTCCGCCTCCTGCTGGACCTGGACCCTGAGGTCGAGGCGTCCAAAACAGGCGCCAACGAGCTGCTGTGGGCCGTGGTGGCTGCTTTCACCAAATGAAGCACCTTGAGAAACACAGAGAGAGAAAAGAGAGAGAGCGAGAGACATAAGGAAAGACTGAACCTTGTGCTCGTCGAGCTGGACCCAGGACAGGACAGTGGCCTTGGAGCTTGGTTTACTGGACCTAATGGTGGTGGTTATCGTAATTTCTAAATGGTGAAAAATCCCAACAATGAAGGAGGTCATGACCGTGACGGTGATTCTAATAACAATTCTCATGATGATTATGGTGATCTTGAAGGGACAACCTGCCTCTGACTTCTATGGATGTGTTTTTCCTTTCTTCTTCTTCTCTTGGCTGGTAGTGGATTACAGTTTGATCTGATGGTCTGTGTAAAATTAAAGCACTTGAGAAACTAACTAGGTTCGGGAAATTCTCCTCCAGAGAGGTTTAGATGGTCATTCCTCGAGTCTAATCTCAAAACAACCCCACATCCATCCCGTTCTTATAAGGGAAGGATTGCCATCATGTAAGGAGAGCCTGATCTGTTCTTCTGTCGCTGTTCTTGGCAAGTGAAATGATTTCAGATCTTGTAATAAATCAAATATTTCCATTTCTAGATATGTTTTACTTGTTTTAAGTGATTATGTAGTGAACAAATTAGAAGTAAAGTCACATAAAACAAGCAAAATGTCTAGAAGTGGGGTAATCTACTTCTCTCACAGCAGGGACTGTATATGTCTCACAATGAGGGATGTTTACTAGATTTAAGAAGATGCCATGTGGCAGTAACAGAGTTAATGGGGCTCTTTTTGCACATTTGCCTCTCTGAACCTTTCTCAATGATCCGATTGTAGATTTGAGGCAATCAGGTTGTTTCCAGCTTCAGTGAGATTATACATAATAAAGAATATTAACAGATTTTAATTATAGAATTTTGCTCGCAGTCTCGATTCTTTCCCTAGTCCATTTTAAGACGCCTCACTTTCAATTTTCTTAAGCCACTATGAAGCTGCCTCAGCCCCTCCAGAGACCTTTCCTTATTCCTCATTGTTTTCCATCCAAACTGCCAGAGCCCAGCAGGGCCCACTTGAACTTCCCCAGGCCCTAAATCAGGATCAAAAGATTAGACCATTTAAAAGGTGAAATTTGGATAATATGTCACTAAAAGCATTTATGACCAATGAACACCATTTTACAAGTTGTAGTTTCACAACACTCTACTACAAGGTCACAATTCTTTTGCAAAACATTTTCTGAAAATATATGTTATGTCCCCATATGTTTATTTTCTCGCATGTTTATATAAGGCCAGTAAACGCACTTATTAGTAAATGTTTTACTTACCATCACTGCACACTTTATTTGAAACACCTTCCTTGTAGCTGCATTCACTGGCCAGTTTGTTGGAAACACCTACCTTGTACTGCACACTTTATGAGAAACATATTGGGTTTGTAGGCTAACAGCAACTGACTGTATACCATCTGTTGATTCATCATTTTTGCATCAATGGAGCCACATTAGGGACCTCCTGGAGACCAAAGTAATGGAGCTATGAAGAAAATATTTCCAATAAAGTGGCCATTGAATGAACCCACAAGGTGGGTGTTTCTGATAAAGTGGCCAGTGAATATAAGCGCATACTCCCTTTTTCTTTAGTGTTTTGTCTCCCTCTGGAGGCCAAAGTTAAAATTGGCTTTAAAGAGGCCCAATCCTTATCTAGGCCATCTGTGTCATCTGTGTAATTGTCCCAGACAGTAATTCCCTGCTAAGAAAACAAAAAACCCAGTTAATAGCATCTACTTATTGGCATACATGATATGGCTGTAAGTGCAGGACGTAGGATACACTACATTAAAAGTTGGGTTGAAAAGGATTTCGATTTTCTTTGATACCAGTTTGTTTCTTCGTCCATGGTCAGTTTTGTGTACCATCTCGGTGCCAGTGGCTCTTCAGACAAACGTAGGGATCTTGCAGTTCTCCAAAATCCGTTGGTGTACATCAGTAAAGGCTTTTGCTCCAATCTGCACGCTTTATATTGTGAAAGTGTCTCTTAAAATGTGATTTTTGTTGATTACATCTCCTCACCAGATGCCATTTCAGTTCTCTTTGTTTTAAACGTCTAGATGTTTTTATTTCCGTATGTCTGTCCATTTGTTTTGGTTCTGTTTTGAGCGAGGGATGGACTGAGGCGCTGTGAGAAGAAGAGCGATGTTTGCTCTCTGGTGTGAATGTACTGGGGTTTGACTTGTTGATGTACTCTTAGTTAATCATGCTTAATATCTGCGGAGCTGTAACTGTAGAAACGGTGTGAAAGAAGAGCCCAGATTTGTACACTTGCTTTTTACCACAGAATAAAGGATGATCCTTTAAGTGCCTGAATCGGATGCAAGTGAAGCTTCTCCTCCTGCGTTATTTTTTCCACCATCATGTGCGAGATTTGCACTGCCTGTGGAGGCAGTGGTGGTTATATTTTCAATTATTCGGTTCATTTAAAGTAACAGTTTACACACATTTTGTCTCCAATCTGTTTATGGGTAGCAGTGTGTCATACAGAGTCAGTAATTAGGGATGAGATTACACAGGTCAACAGGTCAAAATCATCAGAGATAAGTTTATGTGGGTTTTGTAGTTGTTTTTCATGCTGATTTCAAATCAGTGTTTAGTTTTTTCCTCATATACAGGTTTTCTGATGAAGCTAGTTCTATATATATTGCATGATAGTTGGTATAATTAGTATATAAAAATCATATGCTGAGCGTTTTTGAAGAAACACTGATCATTATATCTATGCCACAGTGTGGCCTGTCTGACTTCACACTGAAAATATTGAAACAGTTCTTGATTGGTGCCTGTGGTTGAATAAAAACTGCATGCAAGTCTATTGCAAATCTAATATAATTCGAAAAGTTGAAGTAACTGAAAAAAAAACTTAAAGCACCATGAAAAACTGATTTACAAAAGTGTCTTGTGGTTCCTGATGATTACCAAAAAAAATGGTGACCTGTGTTATAAGCGAATTTGAGAAATTAATTAATCGGGGGGAAATTGTTGACACCACTGATTTTAAATCAAATATTTGACCGTAAGCTTCAGTAAATCTTAATACACTTTTCATATGTGCCAGAAGGGGGCGACAAAGCCCAAGGCCTCTATCCAAGGAGTTTAACAGATTTATACAGTATACAATATATACAATGTGTATAAAAAATACAGATATATAAATATTTATACATATATTATTCTGGCACCAGTGTCTTCTATCAAGACCAACTGTTCCCTATCTATATTAGGGAACAGGCAGTCAATGTAGCAAAAGGGTCTGAGACACATTGAGAGGAACCAAACTGATGTCTGAGATACTCCAACGACAGGTTTTGTGGGGGGTTCCAGGTGTTCAGTGCTCATATGTGCTTCAAGGAAGGAGAATCATTAGAAGTAGAATCAACTACTACTAATACTTCACCTTGTTTTACTACTTAACCTTGTTTTCATGATTTTTTCTAGTTTTTTGTCTGTAAAAACAGTCTGAAACATGTAAACATTACACTCACGTTAAGTATAAACCCGTTCTTGACAGAGTGCCCAACATAGCGCCTCACAAAGCTACACTCTGCTGTATGAGTCAACAAAGCAGAGCCAGGACTGTTAATGAACATTTTTTGACTTTGGGGCCATGTCCATAATTCAAAAGCTGTAGGAGGAGACATTCACCTATAAAGGTAATAATAATCATAACAAAAATAATCATTATAAAATTTAAGAATTACAGCTAATCACACTAATGATTGAGAAATCTTGGAATGGGATTCCCCTAGGAGCCATTCTTTCCATAACCTTGATTTGCAAGCGATGGTATCTCCTAGATAAGTATCAACCATGTGGCGGGAACAGCCCCGTCGCCGCCATGGTGAACGATTTGACAAGTTGAGACTCGCATGGTTCCTCCTCTCACATGATGGAAAAGAAATGTTGTAACAGCCAAAAACCCTTGGAGTTTCCACTTTTCCACAGGAGTCCCTGTACTGTATCTGTGTTTCTGGTAAAGTGGCCAGTCAGCAAAATTTTGGGAACTCTCAACTTTTTCCAACAACATTTTAGAAAGTCCTCTAAATGAATATCCACAAAACTGTTGGGTTTTTTTCTACTGAAGGTTTATTACACACATAAAGCATTAGGGAAACAAGTTTCTATGATAATTTCACAGCATTTAATGAGTAAAAGTACATGTTACATGTAATGACAGCACACAATCCTCCACCCGCGAACACACCACTATAAGGACCCACATACGGCTACGGCGGCAGATTCTGGGAAGAAATAAACTGAGCGAAAAAGAGGAACCAACCCAGGCACATGTGAGCCTTCCAGTCATGAACCAGAGATTATTATCTGAGAACTGAATGTTCTGGCCTCCGTGTCCTTCTCACTGTCCATATCGACCCCAACTGGCCGCTTCTGTGCTTTGTTTTTAATGAAAAGAGGTTTGTATGTTGTGCAAACATTGTTAAAGTATTGACACCCTGACCCCAGTCGACCCATCCCAACCTGCTTGTCTTTGTGAGGTCTTAAACCAACCTATTTACATACAGCTCTATGTCCCGTAAGTCTAAGGCACGTGAATGTTTTTTACCACTTTAATAATAATAAATAAATCTAAAGTGATTAAATACAAATAACAAAGTAAATGGTGATTCTATGTCCAGTATATCAATGTGCTCCTCATAAACTTGTAGTTCCCATTAGAAACTTGGTGTGACTCAAACAATATGTCATTAAATTAAATCTGATAGAATGTCACAAATCCAAACAACAGCTGGAGACATCGTGGAGAAATCTGGAACCGAACTTGGGTTCTCCACACCAGCTCGAAATGTATGAACTACTTTTAACAAACAAAACATATCTGGACACTTTTTGCTGCTTTCTTGTTTGTTTGTATTTATGCTAATGTTATCTTTGCTAGCAAAAATACACATTAACTATCACAAGCAGAGAAAATGGCTTTAAACAATTCGCCTACGTTCCTAAGACTTTTGCACAGTGTTGTATATCCCAGTGCTTAAAGAAACAACCAATAGACACTTTCAGCCCTGAGGCAGCGCAGCCAATCAGGACAGAAGAACAGAAACAGCCTATCTGGTCAGAAAGATCATGTAAAAAAACACTTTCGTTTCAGAAATCAAAGCCAAACCAGATGTAGACTGAACATAGTGGTCTCTGTTCAGCCGCCCAGGTCCACATGTCTTGTTACCTCCGATCAGGAGCCACAACAAACGGTGATACTGAAGAATGAAGCAGAGTTTGTCCTTCCTGAGTTAAATCCGGGTTCATTCAGAGGCCACTGGTGAGTCCTGCTGAACATTCTCATGGGACAAGTCCAAATGACCGTGTTCACCAACTGCGGGACCCTTCCAGTGTCGAAACCTTGTTTTTAGTTCCACGTGTAGCAGGAAAAATACCCATTGCCTCTCCAGAAGCAGGATAGCCTCCACCATCCAGACGCTGGCTGGAAATCGAGGCACCAGAAAAGCCGAAGCAGAAAGAGAAAGCCTTTATTTGTTAATTTTGGTTTTTTCCAGTCGGCTCGGTTCAGGTCACGCCGTTTTCAAGGTAACTGGACATCATGGCCAGACCTCCCTATTTCATTTGATCTTCTGCATCTGCTTGTAGTTCCTCGCCAGCAGGTTCAGCAGCAGGTATCTCCAGTGGATCAGATCTCCCATCACTCTGAGCTGCTGCGCACACTCAGAGATCACAGACTGCTCGGACAGGTCTGAAAGGAAAGACGGGATGAGTTCAGGTGATCTGGGCAACAGTTATACAAACACCCCCAAACACACACACACACACACACACACACACACACATACATACATACATATACATATATGCTTCATGCCTCAAGTTAGATGTGCTTTGTTCTGCTTTAATGATTAATATGTAGGTCACTGTGGTGTAGCCTAACAAACAAAAAACATTCTGGACAGAAAATGAGAGTCTTTGAAAGTCCTTCATATAGCCTGGAGAACTGTTCCTCAAAACCACAATACAATACTACTTTCTAGATCTTTGGAAAAATAAAGGAATGATGAGGGCTCACGACTTTTGTAAAGGAATAGTGTACATATTAACAACAATAGTAGTGAAAGACAATCGAACTCATAACTTTAGGCAAATTAGACAAATAATGACAAACCTGGCACTAAAAATAGAACATGTATGACGTTGTAATAAGTGTCCTATTTACCTTTGCTGGCCATGTTTTCGCCGGATGTTTAAGTATACTGTTTTTCTGTAAACAGCAGGAGAAGAAGTAAAGAGTCCACGCTCGTCCGACGTTTATCACCAGCTAAATTTAGCCGGTCACGAGTTTTATAGCGCCGGCCCCGGTAGGAATCCCCTCCCGCAGTGTTTTTATACCCACCCGTATTCTGGCAGCCAAACACATCCAGGCACTGCTCAGTTGTGTCCACATTTATGTTTTCTTTTGTGTTTAAAAGGAACATAACTCAAATATTTATATATATTATAATTCAATCGATTCGTTTCTATTTGTAACGTTTGTAGTTTTCTTACCTGTGACTTTTCAATGTGTTCAGCGAACTACAACTCCCATGATGTGTCACGTCACGTTGCTCGGAGGAGCAAGAATCACATGTGTTGTTTTTTCATGTGTTTAAAAGGGACACAAATCAAATATTTATATCTATTGTAGATCAATCGATTCGGTTCTATTAATAACGTCCATTATAGCTGACAGAAGTCCCCCCACTCTTATTTTTTAATTGGATTGTTTCAGCATTGACGTTTCAGTGAGTTCAGTGTTGAGGGTGCGACGCGAAGAACTACAGCTCCCATGATGCCTCCCGCACAACCGGAACTTTCCACCAGAACTTTGATATTCTTCCTCGGGGGCTTTATTACATATATGATATATTTAAAGCACTGTTTAGGTCAACAAAGACACAAGGTACTGATACATAAACTCGGGTAGTAATTGTAATTTCAAACATATTCTGGAGGTTATTAAGGATGTCAGTCAGTAAGAAAATGACATGAGAGTTAACCCCCCAGGAAGGAAATGTTGTTTCCTCAGTCCACTGAAGGAGGGACTTGCTTGAATACGGGTGGGAAAGAAACAATTTGTTGTGACGTGTTCGGTTACACCGTCATAAATTAGAGCTCTTCCTGAAATGACTCATAGGTTGTTTTCTTGTTTCTTTTCCGTCTTCGTTATTTCCTTGTCGGTCATGAAAATCATGAGTCAAGAAAGATAAAAGAGAAACAGCAACCGAAAGAAATAGCAATAACTTTTGTGATGTGTTTGAAAAGTTAATAACACATATTCTGCCATCTGTGATACAATACATCAATTATTTAGCCCACAAGCAAGCAAAAATTAGTAATAAAACAAACACACTGTGCTTTTAGTTGTTTCTATACCATTGTTTTCGTAGGTCTCGTAATCTCTGTTCCAGTTATTCCGAAAAGTGTTGGACGGGGTTATAGGTCAGGGCTCTTGATTTGTGCACTGGGGACAATCATGCTGGAATAGCAAACGACCTTCCCCAAACTGGGTGCACAAAGTTGGAAGCATGGAGTTGTCCAAAATATCTTGGTGTGCTCAATCACAAGGACTGTCCTTTACTGGAAGTAAGGGGCCTAGCCCAAACCCTGTAAAACAGTTGTGTCCCAATACTTTTGTCTGTAAAGTGTATGTAGGGCACCGAGTGACTCATAAATGACTAGCAGCACTTTGAACTCTGTATCTGATAGGAAGGCAGTGTAAAGATGAGAGTAATGTGATCTCATGTCTTGGTTTTTGTTAGGAACTCTAGCAGCAGCATTTTGAATAAGATGGGTCTGTCTAATAATGCTGCAGGTGAGAGCTTAAAAATTCCCCACTTTACCTGGCCAAGGACATGTCGAGACTTGTTGTGTCAGTTCTCCACGCTGCGCCCTCTGGAGGACAAATACTTCATTATGACCTCGATCAACTCGATCACCCGTCATTAGAAGCACAGGAATTTTTACAGCCTGTCCCAAACGAAAGCTTTCCTCGTTGTTCAGATTGCTTGTTTACAGTTATCACCTCACTGTCATATGTCCATAGCCTCAGAACAGGGCAGCATTGTTAATGCAAAGTCCATCTGTGTATGGGTTAATTGACTGAATGTCGCAGAATGATAATCTCATCCCCTTATCTGCTGCCATTTTATAGCATTTTTTTATTTAGTTATTCTTATTGCATTAATACTAAGGTCACTTTCATAAACCATCCTGAACTTACAGATCAGCTGGAACAGCTCACTAAATAGTACACACAGCAATGTCAGTGTTACACTGTAATTTTGTTACAATACTGTGTTACTGTGTTGCCTTATTGTTATTGTTTAAAAAACATTTTTTTATTCTCTTTTGTTTTATTATCTTTTATTCTTCCTTTGCACTGATAATGCCAATGACAAATAAATAAACAAAGTTCTTTCTTATCTTATCTTATTTTGTCTCATCTTATTATATAATTAATTTAATTAATGTATACACATTTTATCCATACAAGTAAATACTTCTCCACTGAACAGGGAGCCCTTTGTGTCTTTCAGTAATTTAATTACATTTTAGTAATTACAGCAAAGCAACAGCAACACATTTTGTGTTGTGTTTTAAAGTGAATATTACATTTTCCTGCTATTTTTATTGTGCAGTTTTTGTTTATGTGTGCTAGTTATATATTATTTATTTTTGTTATAGTTTTATAATGTTGTATTTCTTTCCAATATGTTACATTGAATTTAACATAGTTAAATAAACCATGGATAAACTGCATTACATTAAGTTATTTACACCTAGAACATTTACATCTAGTATCATGAAGTCTCCAAAACATTTGCATAGTAACGTGACCTTTATAACGTTATTGTCAGATTTGGACTACATTTCCCACCGTTCAGTGCGGGAGTGAAGAGGGGGGCTGGGGAGGGAAGAGCCCCATGAACCTTTTCGGTACCGTTTCCTCGAGCTGCTTTTCTGGCGCGCGGTGGGAGATCGTGCACTGATCCACCGCACACAAACACTCATACACTAACGCACGCGCCGAACCGAAATACTGCGGATCCCGCACGCGCTCAGGTGAGTGCCGCGCCTCCGATTTGTCTACACGCTCTTTTTGCAGGTAGCCGAGAGCTCGGGCCCGCCGCGCGCTGCGCTTCTCACTCCTCCGGCGGGCCTCCTTTCATCTCTAATTTCTAATTATCAATTAAAAACGTTATAAAGAGCGCTGGCGCCCGCAGGGCCGCTGCAGGGGTCCGTGTTACTGTCCCGCGGGCGAGCTCGAATTCTGCTGGACATCCCATAATAATCACCATAACAACACCACTGATGATAGTAATTAAGCGTTAATAAAAGAAATAGAGTACATTTGTTTTGAGTGACGGGTAGGAGTGCCTAGGCAGTGATGGATATTCATGAATAAGGTCAGTGAGGTTAATCTTGCTCTATCAGGGGGCGGGACTATGCTAATATAGTTAATTTATGCAAACCGACTGACAGGTCCGCTCAAGTCAAGTAGGTATTTATTGTCATTTCAGTCAAATATACAGTACACAGTGAAACCAACCAACGTTCCTCCAGGACCACAACGTTCCTCCAGCACCATGACATCCTTCTAGGACAGGAGTCATCAACTACGTTTGTCCAAGGGCCAGAGTTTTCTCGGCAGACACTGTGATGGCCAGATTCTCTCCTAAAATAAAATACGGTTAATATTGTATCTTAAGTAATATACTATTATTTGATATATTATTTTTCCTTCCAAATTTCTGTTATTTTTTAGCCTTTGTCAATGTTAACAGACTCATATTACATGAAACTTAGAAATCGAAACAATGGTAAACACATGGATAATGAAAAACTCAAAATAAGGCAGTTATTCCACTGTCGTCAGAAGGGATAAACAACGGTTCGCGCTCGAACATCAGTTTCAGCTTCCTTATATACACACATCAGTCTCAACTGGTGAAAGTCATTTCCATGCGCGCGCTGCGGTTAGTGAAACCGGAAGTGCGCGCGGCGTGACCGGGCGGTTTACTGACAGATTGAAAGCTTGTTTCATTTGATTTAGAAAAAAGTTAATGTAGGAACAAACTTTTCACTCCTCACCAGACTATTCATGATTCAGTAATATCAGAGAACTTTTAACATAAACTTTCCTATACTCCCACTCTCAGAACACTTCCGCTGACGAGTGCAGAATTTAGCCATCTAGCTCCATAGACCTCCATTCATTTTCCATTGGGGGGCCGAATGGAAAGCTCTGGCAGGCCTGATGTGGCCCGCAGGCAGCCAGTTGACAGTCATTGGTCTAGGACCACAGCGCCTCTTCAGGAACATGACATTCCTCCAGCACAATGATGTTCCTCTGGGACCACGACGATCCTCCAGGACCACAACGTTCCTCCAGTAGCATGTGTTAGACCTTTTCTGCCCGACCTTACTCCTCTTTCACACCTGCCGTTAAAGTGGACTGGGCTAGACACAAGTGTGAACAGAGTCTGATGTGTCACAGATTTTGAGAAGTTTTTGGTCCTAAAGCTAAAACCATTCATGGTGGAGGAATACATGTAGGGCATCGTGAGGCCAAATAGTCCCCAGAGAACGTGATTCAGTTCAGATTCTCTATTTTACCATCATCAGCATCCATATAAAAACTCGATGATGAATAAAGAATTCACTGTAAAGAAATCCGAGTCTCTACAGTGAACCAATTCACACCAGACCTGGTGACTGTCTACCAACACTGAATTTACGGGGGAATAACAAAAGCTGATCTTTACAAAATTTACAAAAGCTTGCAGTCCACTGATTAGCATTAATATACAATAACTCCAGTCAGTATTTGGATTTCAGGCTGACTTTAGTGTTTATTCTAGTTGTGTGCAAAACTTTAGGCACCCTTAGTCACGTGCCTCTGGTTATTGTTGATTTTCTGAGCGTAAATTAGTTAATACTGTCTAAAGGGATTAATGAATAATGTTAACAGCTAAAAATAATTTATATCTTTTTATGTAATAAGTGAGGATGAGTGCGTGTAGCGCTGTTATTGTACTGTAATTGGTTATTTTGTAGTATTAGCATTATTATTTGTTATTAATTCATTTATAACTGAATTCTTAACACTGAGTCACTTTTTTACAACACCACAATTCTAAAGTGTTATTAGTGTGTGTGACTGTCTTAACTTATTAAATTGCTTTATTTTGTAATTAGTACTAACTGTTGACTGTGTTAACATTATTATTTGTTATTAATTAACTGACAGCTGTGAATAATTAACACATAGTGACTTGTGTGTGTGTGTGTGTGTCTGCAGGATGCCGAAATCAAAGGAAGTTCTGTCTTCGTCCTCCAACAGCGACTCGGACAGCGAAGTCGACACAAAGGTGTGGAACCTCAGATGCTCCTGTGTTGAAGGAGAACCAGACCAGCTGTGGATCAGTGATGACTGTTTGTTCGTTCTTCTCCCTCCAGGCCAAGAGGAAGAGGCAGGCAACGCCGGAGAAACCTTCGAAGAAGTCGAAGAGCGGAGAGTCGTCCAAAACGTCCAGCTCTTCTAAAAGTAGCAGCAAAAATGACAACATGTTCCAGGTCAGGAGTCACCAGGGCTGTAAAAACGTGCCTGAATGACAGTAAAGGACATGGCATCCAAACCTTGATCAGTGTTTATGTAGTAAAAAATGGTAACATAGTAGGGCTGGGCGATTAATCGAAAAGTAATCGAAATCGACATTCAGAACCTATAATCGATCAAATTTTTCCAGGT
>JBBPDE010163922.1:0-12113 GCA_037974605.1 Nannopetersius ansorgii
TCTTCTCTGTGGCTCTGGGTGAAGAGTTTAGGAAAAACACCATTTACTGCAGTTCAGTCAGTCTTTGGCGATATGGAGATTGCGCATGTTGGTATCGCGATGACGGTAAATTTACGATATATTGTGCAGCCCTAGTTTGTACCATAAATATTAACATAAATCCAGATAAAATTATAGGCTAAAGCAACATAGGAGTGTTTTAACAACAAGGTAAAAACAAAATTCAGATCACAATTCAAGGAATTTCCCCATAGTGTGATTAATAAAGCCAATCTAATCTAACTCAATCAAGAATGGGTGTCATTATTTGAAAACTGCAACCAAGAGTCCAATTTACAGCCCCTTTCAGAAAATGGTGTGACATTGTGCAAATTGTAAATAAAAACAACGCAATGATGCAATGATTGGAAATCTCATAAATGCATATTTTATTCATAACAGAACATAGAATACATCTGTTTAAACTAAAAAATGCATAATTTTATGGAGAAAATAAGGTCATTTAGATTTTCTTGGAACCAACTAATTTCAAAAAGGTTGAGACGAGGCCATGTTTACCACTGTGTGCCACGCCCCCTTCTTTTAACAACGGTCTGTAAATGTCTGGGCACTGATGACTGATTAAAGCAGCTCCCAGGGTTTGGGAGAGGAATGCCTTATTCTTGTCCGACAGAATTTTAGCTGCTCAGCTGTTTATGATGGGAGAAATGTTTTCAGTGGTTAAAGGATCTGGAGCAGTTGTGCTGTAATTGATGCAGTAGGTGGTTTGGCACGGTTTCCCTGAAAGAGACCGCTTGGATGGGAGCATATGCTGCTCTAGAACCTGGATATAACTTTGAGCATTGATGGTGCCTTTCCAGATGTGCAGGCAGCCCATGCCATATGCACTAATGCATCCCCATTCCATTACAGACGCTGGTTTCTGAACTGAGCACGTATAAGCAGCTGGGTGGACCCTCTCCTCTCTAGTCTGAATGACACGGTATTCCTGGCTTCTGAAAGGAATTTCAAATTAGGATTTCTCTCACCACAGAACAGTTGTCCACATCGCCACAGTCCGTTTTAAATGAGCATCTGTGGATGGAACAGAGAATTGTGTTCACAGACTATGTCTCTTGTCTTGTCCCTCACTCAGAGATTTCTCCAGATTCTCTGAATCTTTCGATAAAATTATGTTGCAGATTGTTCTTCCAGCTGTTGCTTTTCTGAACCACCCTTTTCCAGCCTCTTAGTGTCCAACTCTGAGACGGGTTGCTGTCATGAAACTCTAAATGAGCCAATATTTTTCATGAAATAGCAAAATATCTCACTTTCAACATCTGATATGCTGTCTGCACTCTGTTCTGAATGAAATGTGGGTTTATGAGATTTCCATTCACTTTTTATTTACAATTTGCACAATGTCACAATTGGGGTTGTACCTGAACAAGCTGAGAAGGGGTTAAAATGACTCTCTAACAGCATGAAATACAGAAACGTACCCCAGCAGACTGCTCCCTGTTATTCCAGTAAAAGCTATTTCTATCCAGCACTGAAGGGACTGAACATTTCTGCAAGTGTCATTTTTCACTCCTTATTTCTGCTGAAAAATAACAGCTTTGTGTTATTTAAAATACAGTGACCAGTTGAATACTTCCACAAAGGACGGCTTATCTATTTTTTTAATCCCAATTAAATCAATGTTTTGATTATGTATTGTGAGGGAAGCAAAATAACGACCTGACAGCAATAATAGAAACCGTTTTTCCCCATAAAAAAAATCTGCAGCACAATAGAAATCATCCAAAAGTTCAGTCTAAAATCTAAATAAAGAGGTGGGGACAGTATCCTTCAGAACAGTAAACTCACATTTAAAAGTCCTTTTGGTCAGTTCTTATCAGTGACTGGGGGGGGGGCTCTTCTATATTTACTTACACACAAGGTTATAAAGATTATTCACTCTAATGTTTCCCAGCAGGCTCTGCGTCCTGACATTAACGGAATAGGTGCTCTGAGACTCTGCCACAGGCTGCTGTCTTTGGGTAAATCTCCTGCTGCTCTTAGAGTGACCTGACAACAAGATACATACTGTTACTTCAGGTTTGAGCTCTAAAACACCAGCATGGCTATTACCCCAACACTTCTGAACGCTTCACAGAACCTGCTGCAGCCCTAAAGTCGTATCACATCGCATTACATACAACGAAGTCAGACATAAAACTTCTGCAGGTTCAGGCAAATGCAGAGCGAACTCAGTACAGGAGAGTCTAGTATGGCGAGAGTCTGCGCTTCTTGGGCTTGGAGCCTAGCTCAGGACTCAGTTTAGGCTCATGGGAGAGGCCATTAACAACATGAAGTGACAAAAGGGGCAGGGGCTTGACGCTGAGCATATTGGAGACACAGGCTGAGGACGAGGTGAGAGACGCAGAAGGAGAGGAAGTGGAGGAAGAACCAGGACTTGATACCAAAAGGGAGGACAGAGAAATGGAGACGGAAGGAGTCGCCACACAGGAGGAAGAGGGGGATACGGGGGAGGAAGAGGAAGCAGCAGCTGTAGTAGTAGCAGTAGCAGGTAAGATGCTAGTAGAGATAGGAGGGTACAAGCTGGAGCTGAGGGCCTGTTCAGGGTTCAGGTAGAAGGATGAGGAGGTTTTAGAGGACGGTATGCTGCAGAAAAACAAAGAACAGGGCATAAAAATGGACACAGCTGGAATGGATAACAGGGCTGGCTGTGAAGAGGGAAGGGTTGTGGAATTCAGGAGGATGGTACAGCAGCACAGACGGACATAAAGACACACACAAATAAAAGCACAGGGTATATACTGCCAAGGTACATGTTATGAAGCAAAAATGAGGTCTTTAAAGGAAAAGGTGCACTGAGAAATATTAAACGTCTCATCAGTTTCCAGATGTGAAAAGCATGTTGTGTATAAAAGAGACCTGGCATTGATGAGGTACTCTGCTAGGCTGATGCTGGCAGCCGAGCCAGTTATGGTGACCTGGCGGTCAGAGGAGCCCTCCACGGGGTTGGCGATCTTAATCTGAGCTCCAGACATTTGCCTGATCTCATTTATCTTTGCTCCTTGGCGGCCAATTATGCATCCAATTAACTGTGGTAAAGAGGGGAAAAAGAAAAAGGGAAACATCAAAAATAGTGCTGCTGTTGCTTATGAATTATTTATGCTGTAAATAAAGACTTTCCTCAAGCATTTAAATACAACTAAAACTAATGAATAAATGTTCAATTTTAATACCAATGTCTGAACCATTGTGTCTACTGTAGTCCCTGGCAACCAAGGACAAGGAAAATGTACTCTTTTCTCAGTTTAAGAGTTTTACTGAGATTAAGGAAAATAAAAGAAATTAAAAAGACAATGCAGGCAAAAAGAATCCTGTGATATATTTAATCTCATGGTTGGCCAGGATTCAGTCAGGCCTTCTGTGATTAATGAAAGGAGTGGAGCTGGGAGGAGGTGGGCACTGGTGCTGTCGCCCCGCCGCTCCTTGCGTTCACTCGGGTTTGTGACGTTGGTGTGGAGCTACACTGGTGTCTCATACCATCAGACCTCTCGCTTCTGCTCTTTCTAGCAAGGGACCAACTCTGTCAGCTGTAGACGGCCCATCTGTCAGTGAGCTTGTTTGTGAAGGCGTTCTCTTTCCATTAATCCCCCTAAAGACTGTATCCTGTAAAGCTGCTTTGTGACAACTTGGTTGTAAAAGGTTTGTATTCTTTGTGTTTCCATCATTCATCACTTTCTCACTACAATACCAAACATCCTACTCGGACAATAATCAAACGTACGGATGAAAAGACTTTCATCTGTAATTCCAACAAGGCGTCCCAAAGCACCCGTGGTCTATACTAGAGCGGTCCTATTGTGAATTTGGGGGCTGGTCTGATGCTCCCAAATTTTTACGGCGGTATCTGCATCTGTTTAGGTGTTGCCTGACTCTCATGAGGTGGAGGGACAGCAGGTTTTGGATCCTATTTCGTTATATATCTTGTTGATGATCGGGGGCCAAGAATATCAAATTAAGGATTAAACACAAAACAAAGAGGGCCGGTTTCCCAGACAGGGATTAAGCCTAGTCTTGGACTACCCTTTCCTTTTCAATGGAAAATGTCTATTCCCAGCCCTACATAATCTAGGACTAGGCTTAATCCCTGTCTGGGAAACTGGCCCAGAATGTTTTGATCATTTATGTCTTCAGATACTTAGTAAAATGTATGTTATTGTATATGAACGTAAGAAAGTAAGGTTTTCAACAAACTTGAATATGCTAAAGGGGAAACACACTGAAGGTGATGCTGCTGCCCATCGAGTTTTTAACACTATCAATACTTCATCAATAACTGTTCTAAAATTATAGCCAAAATAGGCGTAACGTCTCGGAGTCTGTGTTGAGTATTGATTGTTCTAAAAAAAAAAAATGGTCAAGAGACCTCTGAAGCAGAGCGAGTGGCTGAGAGACCATCAGGCCTAGGATTGACAAAAACGGTGAAGAAAAACAGGGAAGACGACACACAGCACTCAGAAAGCCAGACGATCGGGGGCCAAGAGTTGATCTCATAACTATTTGACTTTTGTGTTCGGATGAGATGTATGGGAGAGAGAGCTTTTGGTTATTAGTTTATATGGAAGTGATAGTGTGTGTGCGTTGTGATGTCACGCGTACGGTGCCTGCAAAGGGGCAAAACATGGAGTAGAAACTGCAGAGCAAAACATACATCATACATGAAAACACTGAACGCACAGGAGAACTGAGCCACTGAACACTTGGCGTTAGGAGAGACGAACCCAGAATCACAAGTGTGTTAGTTTGAGAGTGAAAGACTCTTTACCTTAAAACAAATTTTCCTTAATAATAACCCAAATGAGTTTGGAATTAGTGTCTGCTCTGTTGCAGTTAACCTGAGATTTCTCTCAGATTTTCTCGATCCACCCCATCTTTCCAGGCCCTGTTTTCACTCTTGCACTGTGTGTGAAAACTGTTTATTTTTGTGGCTTTAATGAACTAACTCTGAGAACATTACTGCCATGCCAGCTCTCACAGCGCACTGCTCCCTTATCTGGAGCTCCTGCGTTTGGGTCGTCAGTGGAGGCTCCATACATTACAAGAAACTTCATTTTGTAAAACATTGTGCAGAGTCAGAGATTTGAAACTTGATGACATTTATGTTTTTGGAACTTTAAAATGATGTTGATTTTTAAAATGCCTGTTTAAAACTGAGAATAACTAAACAGATTTGTATTTCTGATCGTGTGGAGTGTAAAGCAGGGGTGCATGTGTGTGTGGGTGGGGCTGCATGTAAGCGGCACTTCTGACTGTAAGCATTAGCGCCGGAGTGTCACTGTAAATAAACGTAAGTGTGTTTGGTGATTTTTCAGAACAGATTTTCTGATTTGTGCTTTTTTGGGTCTCCTGCACCTCAGCAACCATTAGTACGGACTGCTCAGGCCAACCGAGTCCTGAACCAGAACGTGCCCCCACACCCCCCAAAGCATTACCATAAGGGATTCATATTCATTTCCATATTTGAGAACTATCATACTTCATATCATATCTGATTTATTATTTCTTCATATGCTGCTACACTAATGCTGATATTACTCTGGTCTTTCTGTTTACATTACTCTGTTTAGTTTAAAAGTTCAGTTAAAAAATGCACTTTAAAGTTCCATCTGCACATTGTACACACTGCTGACCACCTAACATTTAAAAAATTGTTTATTTGTGGCCACTTCTGTGATGTATGGGGAGAGAGAGGAAGGTCACATTTCAAGTGTGTCGGAGAGAGTGTCTGTGACATCACAGCTATGGAGGCCGGAAAAGAAAAAAACCAGAGAGATAAACGTGGAGTAAAACACACCGCAGCATCAAACAAAAAAACCCCCAAAAACATGACATCAGTTTGTTGTGGTGTGATTAAACGTGAATTTACACCCCCCTGGTGGTACTGCAGTAGAGCAACAGCCCCTGAATCAGGAGATTCCACTGTGCCCATACAACCAGTGTCTCCAAACACTGATTACACGGCGCTTTTTTTTTTACGCATTTTTGTTCTTTTTCAGTCATACTTTTTGTTATTATGGGCCTACCTACTGAAATGAATAGGAACCTTTGGCTTCGTCTACCAACATAGACTAGATCCCCAACCACCAGGTCATTTGCTACCAGACTGCACAGAAAGAGAGCAAAAATATTTGTGATTATCCGAGTCTGAAAGATCTTTTATTCTGATAAAAACGCTCGCCTCAGTTACGTGATACATCAAAAATGTTGTCCACAGGCAAAAATGGGTTTAAAAAAAGCACTTTGTTTTTAGGTGCATCTATACCAGTTCATGAAGATATAGTTTTACTTGAAACTGGTCTATGAAGTGAAAAAAGGTTGGGGGGCCCCGTCATAGAAAATTAATAGGGCTCACTTTCAGACCGTCCTGCTTGGACACACTTCGTCCAAAATCCACCAAATTTCATGGTATACAAGGTGGTTGCTTCAGCATTGTTTTGGTGTAGGAAGTGGTTGCTAAGTACAATCTAGGCAGCTGGAAACAGCTATGGTGTAGAAGATGGTTGCTAGGGAGTTTCAAGGTGGTTGTTATGGTATTAAAGGTGATTGTTAAACTGTGCTTTCATTGCTAAGTACTTCTGAGGCAGTTGCTAAGAATTTTCTAGGTGGTTTCTATGGTATACAGTGTCGGGGTCTATGTCTCGCCGTATGCGCGCAGTATGAAGTCACAAATTAGGTATGCATTTGCAAAGTGAAGACTGAAAAATGGTGCACAGTTTACATACTACTTACGTCTATTCGGGTTTGTGCAACACTTATGTCAATCCCTGTTTATAATGTAAACCCTAAATATTAGAGTTTAATTTTATTTTAAACTAAGCTTAATACTTTAGCCTTAACGGAAATGTAAAGTTAAGTCTGTATCCGTATTGTACAGTGCACACAGAACCACCGTCTCCCGTAGTGCTAGAATGTAAAATACAGATGTTACCCCTGTATATACTGTACTGTAATTCAGGCACGCGCGTTTTCTTTGGAATGCACCAGCAATTTCTTTTGTATAAGCAGGGTAAATACAGTAGTAAATTAATTTAATTTACAGTAATAAAATTACAAGGCTCAGAGAAACACTTGACATAGCTCCATGCAAGATGCGTCACAGGGCAGCAGCCAATCAGCAGCAAGGAGAAAGAAATCAAACCTCTCGTCTGAGTACAGTGGCATTTCACCATCCCAAGATGCGCTTTCTGTGTGTTCTCTGGACAGCACCAAAAATGTATAGTCATATTTAATATGGAATTGTAGCTGAATTTGTATTAATATTTATGTTACAAAATTAGTCAGTTATAATTTTCTTAATAATTTAGCACTAAAATACACAAAAAAATATACACTGCCAGAAAAGAGCTGTGACATACGGGCCGCGCCTGCCACAACCCCTCGCCCTCGTGCTGGGTTGCTTAGGTTAGGACATATTTTGCAAGGGTTTAAACGACTGGGTCCACAGTGCTATTACTTTTGTTGCCGTTTTGAGTTGCCATGGCAACGTAATTTGTGAACCAATACAGCAAAAATGCCCTACACAATGACTAGGATTCACCTTTCAGATTTTCTGGTTGGGACACACTTTGAAATGCGTGAAGGACAGATAAAGAGTGTTTAGAAGAGGACGTCATTAATCAGAGCTTCTGTGTGAGTTACTGAGGGTTTTTTTCAACAAATGTTTGGGGATTTCTGCAATAAAAAAGAGAAATTGATTGAAATTCTGCGTCGTGTCTGAATATTTTATTCAATTATAAAAATAATATTTTTCTCATATTGACGGGTTGTGCTGAAAAGCGCTTTTACTTTGAGAGTGAGCGCCATATTAGGTCATGGGGGTTGCTAGGAGTCACTGACGCCGCTCCGCCTGGCATGTTTTTATTTTTGTTTTTAATTATCATGTAAATAATAATCCGATCAATGCATAGTATTGTTTAGTCTATGTATTTTACCATTATTCTCACTATTTTTCTCATGCAGCAAGAGCACAACACTTCATGTGTGGCTCGCCTCTGCCTGTAGACACAGCGCTCGGCCTCTCAGTGCCTGTAAACCAGCAGACAAAATGGCGGATCTTCAACTAATTTAGTGGGTGGGGTCTCAACACATTAATTATCATGTAAATATTAATCCGATCAATGCATAGTATTGTTTAGTCTATATATTTTACCATTATTCTCACTATTTTTCTCGTGGCTACCATGGCAAGAACATAGCAGAACCACCGCCTGCAGATCCACCGTTGGGAAGGCTCCCAGGAAGCCGCTGGCCACAAGGCCGCTCACAAGAGCACTTCGGCAACCGGTGGCGTGAGGAACCCTCACTGTTACCGGCCCGGCACCGTGTTTCCGAGAGAGATCTGCAGTTACCAAAAATCCAAGGAGCCGCTGATCCGCAAGCTGCCCTTCCAGCGCCTGGAGCATGAGATCGATCATGATTTCAGGACCGACCTCCGCTTGCAGAGCTCCACCCTGCAGGAAGCCAGCGAGGCGAGACTTGGTGAATCACGAGGACGTGGGCCTGTGCCCCATCCACGCCAGCAGAGTGACCATCATGCCTGGAGATGCTCGGCTGGCCAGCCACATTCGTGGAGAGCGGCTTGAACTAACTGTGCTTGAGGTCCCTAATACTTCAACTGTCGCGTATTATTATTACCCAGTAACAACCACAGTTACTATAGCAAATGCACAATCACACTCCACATGTTCTCATGGAAATGCATCTTCTGGTCATTATTACTGTTATTTTTTGGAGCGGTTACTTCTCCTACAGTTTTTGAAATATGGGCATGGTTGCAACGTCAAAACATCCGTTGATATCTCCTTCAGTGTGCTAGTACACAGGCAATCAATCAGATGAGTATTGATCATAAAAAATGTTTTTTGTGGTCGAGTCGGTTCTCTAATATGTCAGAAGATCGGCAATTCAAATCCACATCATGAATAAATATTTTTTCAAACATGAATCTTTTTTTGCCCATAAAACCACATTAATTCTTCGCACCAGGATTTTACACAGCATAATATTTTTCACTATTTGTGTGAATTAGTGAATCAGTGAATCAGTCACACACACATACATACAGACAAAGCCACACACAGACAAACATAAGACAAAGAAGAATCAAAGGGAAATCATACATCATTTGGAATGGTCATCTCATGGGAACCAGTCTGGGCAGAGGCATCCATTGTGGCTGCAAGGAGAAATTAAGACTCAATGAGAAAGACCTGGAAACATTCGAAACCTTTTTGTAAGCAACTCTTAAAGGGGACATGTTTTATAAAAGGTCTATGGGCTACAAAACATGTTCATAAAGTTATTTGCATAAAATCACTCTCACATAGAGATCTCAGTTTAATTTTTCAGTTTCAGTCCCTTTCAAAACGAGCCGTTTCAGGGCTTTGTCCTTTTATGTAAGTAAGCTGTTGCTGGCCACGCCCAGCCGATCCCATGCTCCACCCACGCTGCTTGTCTGACACATGTGACACAGAAAATAGAGGCACTATCCAGCCCTATAAGAGCGACTGAAACACAAAAGTCGTTATTTGAACGTACTTCCATCTCCTTCATCTGCTGACTTGTCACAGACAGTAGGTACAGATCCTCCCACAACACTGAAGTTAGCTTATTCAAATGTTCCTTTCCACCTTAAATACTTAAGGTGGAACAAAACCAATTGTTACCGGGACATGGCCATCGAAAATGAAATGGAGCCACGCAGTTCTTCGGTTTTCTTTGTCTGAGAGAAATTGTAAGGATTTGCGTTGTTGTTTGCGGCAAGAGCACAACACTTCATGTGTGACTCGCCTCTGCCTGTAGACACAGCGCTCGGCCTCTCAGTGCCTGTAAACCAGCAGACAAAATAGCGGATCTTCAACTAATTTAGTGGGTGGGGTCTCGACACATGAGGGGTGGTTCTATGCCTAGTATTACATCACACTGGGCCCTCAGATCGAATGGCTCGTTTTAAAAGGGCCTGAAACTGAAGAAAACACTGGAGATATCTCTTTATGTGAGAGTGATTTTGTGCAAAGAACTTCATGAACATGTTGTGTATAACCCATAGACCCATTATAACTATTATAAAATTGAGTTTTGCATAATATGTCCCCTTTAACAATAGCAGGCTCTAGGAAAAAATAATACTTCAGTGAGATACAAACTATCCAAACATACTTGTACACTCAACATTAAAATAAAAAAGAAAATCAAATTTAATGTGAGTTACAGATAAGTTTGCTGTAATCAAAGATTATTTAATGATTTGCAGAGATAATTGTTAATAATAAACATAAATGACAGAAACCCAATAGTTAAAAGACTCATTTACTGACATAAAAACAACAAAAGACACTTCTTGAAATATGAAGCATTTCTATATGAATCATGAACAGAGGAGGAAAAGTTCTCATGTTCAGTACTTAAGGGGAAGTACTACAGACAGCACTGGTCAAACGTTACTCCAAAACAAGTGAAAGTCGTACAGTCCAGTTTCTACTGAAGGTAAAGTGCTGAATCACGAGACCCTTAATAGAAGTAGTGAAGCGAAAAGTACGATATTTGTCTCTCAGATGTAGAGAAATTAAAGTGATACGTTGTTGCATACTCAAAAACTCCTACTCAAATACAGTTCTCAAGTAAACCCACGTCGTCACTGTCCACCACTGATCACGAGTAACATCTTCTTAACGGACTACACTGTGAATACATTTCAGAATGCATTATGAACACATGTCATGCTTTAGAATACTGAAAACTGGCAGCTGGACGGTCTAGTGATTTCAGCATTGGCCCTGCAATCAGAGGGTTCTAGTGCCACTGCTGAGGCTCCCTCGAGCAAGGATCCGTCCCCACACACTCCTCGGGCTGCTACACTTGGTAAATGGGTTAAATGCAGAGAAAGAATTTCACTAAGTGTTGTATTTGTATGATCATGTGACAAAAAAAATCTTCAAAGTGCTGGAAGCTGACAGAGACGGTCAGTGAAAGATCACTAAAAGCAAAAAGCCGTTAATCAAACCTAAGCCCTTTCACACTCAAAACCCAGGCAATGACTGAAATATATTTACATGTTTTTGCTTGCATTGGAAGCAAGGTAGAATACAATGGTTTGTCCTCCATAAGGTTATGCAGATATCTGCAGACAAGACAATAACTGCTATTACTTCTATCTCACAATAAAGACTGAGCGAAGAGCCTGCAATAGTTTATAGCAAAAATCCTGTCATAACTGAGTATCTCACAGCAAAGACAATGTCACTGCCCAAATGGGTTCATTTTTATAATAATCTTTATTACCAAAACCCAATTAAAGTCTCCCTTCCCTACCGGGAAAACTTTGGCTGCTGGGTGTCAGCTGGAAGGGACTCTGCTGCATAGCCAGCTGGTGCAGTTTGGTCAGCTGAGGAAATGAAAAGAGTGAAGACAAGAAAGACTGTAAAAATCTCAAATCTAACTGCGAGACATTAAAACAAACACTCTTCTCAAACATCCAACAAGCCCATGAAATCCCCAGCCGTTTTTGGGAGGCCTCTGATCGATTACTTAGCAGGAAATAATGTCCGTTCCAGATACATTTAGAAAAAATTAAGTAAGTCCTTGTTCTGTAAAGAAACTCCATCAATAGCTGTGGAGCTTTGCAGCTGCGCTCCTGTTTTTAAGGAGGCAGGGGCTTGTTTTGTCAGCCTCTGCAGGGCATTTCATTCTGTCAGTTACTTTTTTTGCTTTTAATTTGCGGTAGACGACGTGAGTTTGGCCGTCACCGAGAAATATTTAAAAACAGCGTTTCTGCTGGTAAAGGTCAAAGGTCAAGTCCATCTACACAATCTGGTCTGACTGAAGATCTGGTGATCTGGTAGTCTATGGCAACACAAAGGCGTGTGGTTGGGGGCAAACAGAAGAAGCTGAAAGACTTACATCCGGCTGGGAAACTGCAGGCTGTCCTTGAACAGCGTATGCCTGTAACCAGAAAACTGCATTACATCCAAGCAAACACTCCCACTGCCTCCACTGCCTCCACTGCCTCCACTGCCTCCACTGTCTCCACTGCCTCCACTGCCTCCACTGTCTCCACT
>JBBPDE010164953.1:0-19441 GCA_037974605.1 Nannopetersius ansorgii
TTGAGACACTGAACCGCTTGAATTTCAATACAAACAAACAGAAAAAATGGGGTGTTCTAAAACTTTTGACCGGTAGTGTACATTTAGAGTACAAGAGGAAAAGTGTGTAAATTGAATTTTTAGAAAAGCTCTTCCAACAAAATCAACAGCATCCTTACCTTTGAAACCTAAGAGACACTCGCAGACGTAGCGGTCCTTCTCGTTGATACATGTCCCGTTGTTCTCGCAGGGTCGAGACGCACACTCATTAATGTCTATCTCACAGTGGTAACCTTGAAACCCAGGCACACAGAAGCACTGATATACATCGATGCCGTCCAGGCAGATGGCACCGTTCTGACAAGGCTGGGACAGGCACTCATCAATATCCTGTTCACAGTGGCTCCCCTGGAACCCTCGGGCACACTGGCACTCATAGCCGCTCGGCGCCCACACACAGGTGGCATTATTAAAGCACGGGTCGTCAGAACAGCTTCTCACACGCGTCTGGCAGTCGTCGCCGCTGTAGCCACTGGGACAATAACAGGAATATCCATTAATTCCGTCCACACAGTGGCTCTTAATGCCAGTGCAGGGGTTACTCTCACACTCGTCAGCGCTCAATGTGCAGTCTGGGCCTCCAAAGCCCTCGGTGCAGGGGCAGGTGAAGTTCGCGGTTCCAGGGGTGCTGATGCAGTTTGGACAGTCAGCGTCAACACAGGCATCATACAGAAGCTCACAGTTTTTACCCTTGTACATGAGTGGGTCAGTCGGACAGATGCACAAATGGTCCATCACGTTGTCTATACATGTGCCTCCGTTTTGACATGGAGAGGAGAGACACATGTCCGCAGTCACTGAGTGCAATACTCCTATGGAAAAAATAAAGACAGTGTCATTTTCTTTATAGTAATAACAACGCACTCAGCTCCACACCTGAGACTGCGTTCATAATTCTACATTTGTTGAATAAAAAAACTAAGCTGTTGCACAGGAGCCATTGCATCTAAAACAGTCAATATTAGCAGAAAATGCTATAAAGGACATCAAAGAAAACAAAGTATGAATCTGATCCTGTGACAAATATTCCAGAATTCAATGTAAAATAAAATGGGTCATGTGACAGTATCCACAACGTAGCCTAACCATAACAAATGAACAAGGAGTTTCCAAATTATAAAGTAGTGGTGCCTTTATTCTGAATAATTGCATATATGGCCCGATGATAACCGAAGGTTATCACTGGGCCATTATCTCACTTCAATGACGTCTTTGTTTTTGGTCTTTTCAATCTCAGACAGTCTTCAGGCTAAGATTATTTAGGAATCTGAAAGTTACGTAAAAAACAAAAAGCTGTGCTGCTTGTCAAGCCATGTAGCTCACTTGTTTAAGCTGTGGCTTCAGAAACATGGGATCAAAACCGGGTCTTTAGTTTGAAGTCTGTCACACTTCATCTGAAAGTCATATTTCTTAAATAAGATCAAGCCCACTTTAGCTGTGGTCTCAAGCTTGGGAGGTTGTAAGATCTAATCAGTGTCTTACTTTTATAATGTCTTGTATGTCACATGTCATCTGAAAATCAAATGTCCAAAAATAAGTGAAGTTCCTGGCCTGGCTCAATAGCGCACAGGTCTAATCTTGCACATTGTTAATATCTTGCACATCACATTCATCTGAAAGTAAAATATCAGCATTCGCCCTGCGACCAGAAAGTCTGGGTTCGATCCCCAAGACCGCTAGGAACCACTGAGGTACCCTGAGCAAGGTACCGTCCCCACACACTGCTCCCCGGGCGCTGTGTTCCTGGCTGCCCCCTGCTTCACTTGGTGAATGGGTAAAATGCAGAGGAAGAATTTCGTGCTGTGGTGTGTTCTCGTATGACAAATGTTCACATTAATTAGTCTTTTTTGATCCTGGAGGAAACTGCTAATGGACTGTTGATTTGAACCATCTGCAATTATCAGGTGTGGCTTCCTTGAAGTTTGGTGCTCTGGTTGGTCTTTTGTCAAGAAGACTGGACTGACTGAACAGAAGAATGACTTTATGAGCTCTGGAAAAGATCAGTGGTGGATCAATTAAAGATTATAGTGTGATTTTCTGCAGGTCCTGATGATTCCATTTGTTTTGTAAACCTGTTGATTTGCCACAAAATTTGCCCAAGAAACTGAAAGTGACAATCTGGTCATATGTGAACACACCACAGCACACAATACTTCCTCTGTATTTAACCCATTCACCAAGTGAAGCAGGGGGCAGCTACGAACACAGCGCCCGGGGAGCAGTGCGTGGGGAGGATACCTTGCTCAGAGTGCCTCAGAGGTGCTTAGTAGTCTTGGGAATTGAACTTTCTGATCACAGGGCGAATGCCTTAACTACTAGGCTACCAGCTGCCCCAGTTTTCAGTTCCAGTTCCAGTTTTATGAGTGTAGAACTTATGGCTAAGCACCACTTGTCTTTTTGTGGAACATATTTTATTCATTTTAGACAAGGCTGAAATCAGTATAATGAGCTGATTAGTTGGGTCAGGTGCTTTCGGAGCAGCGAAAACATCTCAATGTGCAAAGCTGGAGTCCACCTGGACCAGGGTTGAGACAATTAGACTTCTTTGTAGGCTATTACTACTTCCGCTATACATATTAGAGCTGAGCATGTTAATGCATTTGTTGTGTGAACATATGACAGTGTTTACTTAAGGCCTGCAATTATTTTATATTTATGATGGACAATATAAATGCACACAAGTGAACATACACTATGTGAACAAAAGTAATGGGATGTCTGATCATTACACAAACAGGGACTTGCATTCAGATGCATAAACTTTACTCTAAAGTTGGTCCACTATTTGCTGCTGCTATAATGCTCTAGACTCTGAGAGTAACTTCTTTAAAAAACTAGATAAACCATGAATGTCCTGCAGGAGCAAATAGCTTTGGTTTTATATTTGATTTGATTGCATATTTGACTGTTAAAGTTGAGATTTACAAGAAATATTTTGCCTGCAACTGCGTAACTATGTTAATGGGTATTGTTTAAAGTGCTTGCAAACCTTAGAAATGTTTAAAAATAAAAGTGGACAATACACTACTTTTGAATTCATTATTTAATTTAGCATATAACCACACCCTCCAAAAAAAAAAAAAAATTTGATTAATCACAGAAAGCTCTTCTAATTCTGTTTCACTCTATGTGTTGCAGTAGTATAATGGGAGAAACTGTTATAATTTCTCATTCTCAATGACTTTGAACCATTGTAGCTTTTAAAAGAAATACTAAATCAGTCGGCATTAGCATATGTGTCTAAATGCCTATGTGTGAGACATGAAGGCAGACAATGAAGCCCATCAGAACAAAAGGAAATTGTCTGCTGCATTCTGCTCTGAAAAAGGAAATGTTCACATATCATGCATGTCTTTTGGCAGATGGCGGTTTTCATTAGGCCCATGTCCTCTCTCAGTAAAATCATACTGAAAAGCTTTAGTGTGCAGAATTACAACAGATTGATCTCAACCCCCTAAAGAGTTTAGAGGTATGCTGAAGCCTCCAGGACAGGACCTGTACCCCATCCTGAGAGAGCTCCTCCACTGAGAAAGAGCCTGAGTTCTGAGAAATGAACCACAGGCCTGTTGGAGTGAGTGGAAAGCACACAAACCCTGCAGCGGATGGGATATTCTGTTTCTTAATTAATAACTGACCTATATAATGATGAGCGGTCTGTGTTACAATGGACCAGTCACATAGTGCTTTGCTACATCTCTGGCACTTTTTTTTAAAGTTCAGATTCAGTCTCATCTTGAGTTTCCCACAAGTCTTCTCACTTCTCTGAAATGCTGTGACATCATCAACATCTTCACTTTCCTCCTTTTTTTTTTCTACCTAGTTTCACCAAAATAGATCCTTTCACCATGGCAACCAAATTCCAACAAAGAAGCTGGCAAAACACGATCAAGGGAGGTTCCCAACAGGACCCCTGAGTTTTAATCCTGGTATGACCTCGCCTGTCGCACACAAAAGTTCAATGAAAATATTCTAGTGTGTGAATTTACACAACCATACATTCAAAACAAAACAAAAACAAACAAGACCACGGGTTACCCCGAAATCCTGTTTTGATTAAAAGTCTAAAGCTGTCCTTAATGAACTAAAGGGTACAGTGAGGCTTCTTGCTTACAGGCATTTCATATACAGGAGTTTTCTTTTTCATTGTCTCAGTAGGGAACATATTGCATTCAAGCCACTGCTCACTTGTTGGGCCACCAGGTTGTTTTGGGGCATCTCTATTATCATTAGAACCTGTCTACAATCACTCATTAGGTCAGTTATGATGATAAAACATAACATAGACAAGTTATTTTAGAGCAGTGTTTTCTGTCCCAGTCCTAAGGGCCCTCAGTTTCATATAACAAACATCAAGAGCTTAATGATTATTTGGGGCAAAGAATGTTTGAGTCAGGGTAGGGCTGTGGTAACAGAACTGGGATTTAAAACAGTGGCACAAGTATACATTGCATGACATTATCTTACAATTATAAACTCTCTTTGGGGACACTCACTCAAAACCCTGCTGCATGTGCACATGCATTCTGTCCATCTAACACCCCTTTCTAAGAGCTGTCTCAAAAGGATTTTAAATGTATATCCTTCCATCAGCAAAGTGCTACATGTTTGCTGAACCTGATGCAAAAGCTTTGGATAGAAGAACATGCATCCACTTACTGTATACAATGTGTTAATGTAGCCTAAAAATGACCACTCAGCTGGTCAAAAGTATTTATTCCTGAATCTTAGCCAGCATTTTCTATGCCGTTGACTGGCTGATGGGACTTGCAGTCACATGTTCAATTAAGGTACGTGTTACAGCCAATCAATATCAACCAATAGTCAATAACTAGTACAAAAATAACACATTATATTACATTTTTCACTTTCAATTTTTTTGTTTCAAAGACCATTTCTAGTTCTCTTGATCAGTTAAATGTATAAAAAGCAGTAGACTGTAAAAACTCCGAAACGTGTATCCACTTAGGAGAACTAGGAGTGTTTTTTAAATGTCATTTAAAATGGTGCATTTCAATCTACAAACGTAATATTATTTGTTGAGTTATGCAGTATTCTTCAGTGCTACATTACATCCCTTAACCTCAGTTTTATTTTATATTGTTCTTAGTCATCACCTTTTTCATCAGTGTACTCTCACAAGCATACCCAGTATGCATTATACACTAATATCAAATAACCAATGGTGCTAATTTATACTGACTGCTGGTCCCTGAGCTATAGCCTAATAAATACAAGCAAGCCAGCTTTGATGTAACTCTCTACTCAAATGATGAACAAAATGATATATTTAACTAGCTTTCAGTTTGTTGTCCTCCAGCTCATCTGATGTCATTAGCAATCTGAGGTATTTTAAACAGCTCAAACTCCAAAACCACCCCAACAGCTGTACTTTCTAAAAGGTTTCTCCCACCTTCATTAGTGGGGGTTTTCCAAAGAAAATCTCTCTGTCTAAAGATTACAGCTGTATAGGTGAGTTGGCATGTTTATAATAGGTGTATTCATGGTTAAATGATGCAAAACACTATTATATTTAAAATAAATATGAGTTATAACACTTTGCTTTCCTGCCACTTTCCATTTCTCTACTTTCAATTGTTCTATTGTCTAAAGTGTGACTCTAACACCTCTACCAAAACCCAAAAACACTCTCTACTCTTCACACTCTTCCCAACAATATATCGCATACTGTGGCTTTTCAATTCATAACATCCTTATTCAAACCACTTAAGTGACTGTGCTCAGTTTCTAGAGCGCAATGATGTGTGATGTTTGTTTATTTGATGCTTGTTATTATCACCTTTAGAGGGCAGTGGTGAGTAATGTTTGTTTATTTGATGTTTTTCATAGTACCTGTAATAGTTTATTTATGCTGTTTCTGTCTTCAGAAACATTAAGTATTGACATGTAGAAAAGCTAATCAGCCACTGCTGTCACTTTAGGCTTGTACTTTAATAGCCTCTTACAACAAATGAATAAATTGTTAAGTGTATATAAATGTGACAATTAATCGTGAGCTAAAATGATAACATTATATGACTAAAACTGCAACAAGCTTTTAGTACATTTAGTATATTGTAATATATAGTAGAAGAATGGGCATATGTACAGTTTGGTGGTTTCCATCTCAGTTATCAGGTTTAGCTGGTGCGATTTAGCCAGACATAACTAACAGAGCTGACCTCTTTTCCACCCAGACTGTCGGTACCCATCCCTAAAGTAGCAACCCCAAGATGCATTCCAGCTTCTGCCTTTAAAACACACATGACCCTGCAGTCCACATTAGCAGAACAAAACCGGCCAAACCCTTAATGGCAGTAATCCTGCCTCCCCTTCGTAAAGCTTTTGTTCATGTGTAGGGGACCAGGGTGGTCTTTAACGCTCACGTGCTTTCCCTTCTGTAATCTTCCCATCATCAATAAAAGTCTGATGGCGTTTGGCCACTGGTGGTCCCCGTGAGCCCTCAGAGACAGAGTGCAGTGTTACAGACAGTGAAGAGGCACATCTGGGCCTCAGTGTTAGAGTGTGCAGCATGATATATGAATGGCTCCGAATTACAAACGTCTGTGACTGGTACCGAGAGGCTCTGAATTAAGGGGGGGTAGTTCTGGAAGAAAAAAGAGGACTCCTACACACCACAGCGGAGGGTATTGGGATACATCTGATATAAAACATTGTATAAAATCATAATCTGTGCATGACTATTATACACTGCTGGGTTGAAAATGGGCAGCAACCATAATGTAGTTCTGTGTGTTTTTGTATGGAATGCAGCTGCAGCAATATATTGGAACTCTTAACTGCATCTGTCAGTGAAACTTAAGGCATTCCTGTGGTGATGTCCCAGACTCCTTTTCTAAAGCACTTCATATATCAGTCCTGCTGCTCTATGGCAGAAAAACTACATTGATGCCATGGGAAACAGGCAAAATGTTTACAAACCTGTTTTTGACCATTATTTGACCTCAGAACAAAGGTAAAAACTGATTTTAGGTAGTACTCCCACTACCGCAGTGATCTGGGAAAACAGACCTTGTTGTCCAGAGTGACTGCCCACAGCATTCAGCTACACAGTCACATTTGGTTTCTTTTTATAGATTACAAGCCATTCTGTATCCTAACCCACACCCACAGGTTTCCTCCACCTTAATGAAAAAAGAGTTGGGTGACTATTGATTTCCTGTATTAGTTAGAAATGTTAGCCATACAGCTCAAAACTAATCTAAAGAAAATAAAAGAAATAAGGAAATGTGGGGAAACTGTGTGATTTTTTTGCCAAATTCTTTCTTGTGACTCACACAGCTTACTCATTCAGGCTTGTTACTCATACCATGCATTATTCAGTATCAACTGTAAACCATTCAGCAGCCTAACTAACATAATATTTGTAATCTATATAATTATAAGAGGGAGGACATAAAATGTGAAGGCACATTTCAAAAGTAAAGCAAAGCCTAAATATGATGTATAATCAGCATTTATGTATGAGCTGTGTCAAACTGGACTGTAACTGGTGATTAAACCCTGAGTAAAAGAAAACACTGATAAAAAAAGAAAAACGCTGATAAAGAAAACATGAACTGGTTCCACCTTATCAGAGCGGGGTAGGAGCAGTTCCGAAAGATACAAAGCAGCGCGCTCTGGCTCAGGACCCCTTCAGAAAGCTCTCAAGCCGCCATTCAGCCTAAAGACAAAAGAACGGCGTGGCAAGAGTCTTGCTGGTTACCATGGAGATGCTCAACTATGGCCCCCTCGTGGAGCGAGCGCTGCCTGGCCGCCCCAAACTCCACACACTTCAGCCTTCCCACAACCGTAGCAATGGGCAACAAAAAATAGGTCACTGCCTCATTAAGGAGGACCCACCAAATCACTGCCCCTCCAAAACACTTATCCCCCACCAGAGACACCGATAACTATTCCCGCAACACTGCCTCACACTGTTAAACCTGCTGACACACACAGAGTTTCCAATTACCTCACAATTACTCCTAAATATACTGACACCATTACAAAAGTAGAAAATCGTGATATATTTTCACAACAGATGATAAGTAGCATGGCTTTTTTTTTAACATACTGCCCCATATAAATAGCATCATTTAAAAAAAGAAACTATTAAAGAAAAACAAAACGTAGGTCCCACTTTATTTAGATAGACTGTCTATTGCTGTTCAAATGGTTAATGAACTTAATTATTAATAAACTCAATAAATAATATTATTTGTACATAGCATAGTGTGTTTACTACTAAGTATTTCTGGAGAGTTTTATTTTGGTTATTCTGGTTATATTGTTCTTGTGTTTGTGTCTCTGTGTGATCTCTGTGCAGTTGTACCATAAGCAGTTTCCCACGGGTTCAATAAAGTTTTCTGACTCTGAGTCTGATTCTCAGCTATCTGGTGATTCTCAACAGCGTATGGGTTACGATCAGTCACAGTTTTGGAAAAGTTTTTGAAGCTGGGGCTCCAGGTTTGAGGCCAATATACTGTGCAATTTAACAACATTTCAACCTTGTCAAATACTTAATGTCCACTTCACATAAATACATTTTGACTGGAACAATGCAAGGACATTTTGGATTCATCTGAAGTAAAAAAAAACATTTCAAATGAAATTTTTACAGTCTGGAAAGTGGTCAATCCTTTTTCCAACTGTATGACAAAGTAAAAACTTTTTTCTCAAATGAAGCTTTTTTAGCTGAACTAATTTAAGCCCATCTGATAAAACTGACATCTCTCCTTGTCCAGGAAGATTGAACTGATGCTCAGACTGAGTGCAGTGTGCAGGGTGTGCTGCATGGGCCGTGCGTATCTCTCTCAGTGGGGGGCTTTTCAGATTATCACCATTCTAAACAACCTGACTGCCAGCTGGCTCCACTTGTGCTTCAACATGCGCTAATTCCCAATTACTGCACTACACCTCTCCTCTCCTTTAAAACACACACACACACACACACACTGCAGATGGTGCAGCCTAAATCCACTACTACTGTTACTACAACACGTAACTCTCTCTCTCTCTCTCTCTCTCTCACTGTCTCACACACAAACACTCCATTCTTCCATTCGTTCATTATGTCTCCATGAATAAATCTCCATGAATCACAAATATGCAGCTTCTGAAAACACACACACACACACACACACACACACACACACACACACACACATGCATGTGCATGTGTGTGTGTATATATATTTATAAATGTATGTGCAAAATAGATATGTTTATATATATTACAATTATATATATACAATTATATACAAGCAGACACACACCTGTCATTGAACATTGTGATTCTACCAGAATTCCTCTTTTGTCCAGTTTATTCACTTTGCTTCTCTATAGTAAAGTACACACACACACACACACACACATGCCAGATACAGCTGTTTCTTTGCAAGAACAAAAAAATCAGTACCGCTCTATAACACTCCAAACACAAATCACTCTCCATGTGAGGCTCATATGCAGTTATGTGCAAGCGTTTGAACATCCCCAATTAAAAACATGTTTACACATTTTTACTATTTCTATTTATTTGCTGATTTTAATTTACTTGGGAAAATGTGATTTTTCCCAATATAGTACACTCAGCAAATGTGCAGCAGTGTGTTTATTGTGGCTGCATTAGACCAGGTACTTTTGTACACGAATGTATCCCTGAATTCAGCTGAAACATGAATGAAAATCAGACTCAAAACACTCGTGCGTGGTATTAAACCCTGCTGCACCCTTTCCCAGCTCCCAGTGCCTGGGGAAGTCCAGCTGAGTGAAGTGTGGTTATACTAAAGTTGTGACCGTTAAAATCCAGATGCTGGAGCCTCTACAGAACATCTCTTCCACAGTGGAGCTCAACTTTACCCCATCCAGACAGCAGCAGCACGGTGAGCAGCGCGGTCCTCCAGGGTCGTGGTCCAGCCCGGCCGGACTCCATGTCCTCAGGAGTCCTCTTCACTCACAGTCCGGGACGCCTGAGCCCTCGCAGTGTTTCCTCAGCATCTTCCATTCAGGAGAACTCGTCTGTGTGTGAGTGTGAGTGTGTGAGAGGCGATGGTATTTACTCCACGATGGCTGGAGGAAAAACCCGGACTGGAGTCTGATGTGTTTTTCTGCGCTTTGCAAGACCCCCCACCTCCCACCCCTGTCAGTTACTAGCAGCACCAAATTCTACTCTGTATTCACCCACTGCCTGAGCTTCATGCAGCACATCCTTTTATTCACATTTTCTCGTTTAAAGGATGATTCCACCAAGTTTTACATTGCACGGTTCATTTTACATTTTGCACAGTTCAGTGACTGAGTTGTAAACAAAGTCTTTACTGACTGGTCAAGCTTCCTGACTTATAGTAGTGGTGAAAATTCATGATGTCTACAACTTATTTTAATTTATTTAGCCACTAGTGAATCTTCAAGAGTCTCCTGAGTGTTTACATGTAATGTTGATGATGGTAAAACAAAAACTATTTTTCCATATGGAATATTTTGCCTTACGTACGACTACGCATCAACTTTTTCCAGTTTAGGGCAAAACCTTCTCAGAAGTCATGAGAAAATGGCTTCAGGAGAATTCATAATAGTTTTATGTTAGAACTTTCTGTGAAGGTGCTTTTGGAGCTGTTAAACTCTTTATAACTCTTTAAATTTAATTGCGCAGATTGTTAAAGAAGTGGCTGTTGATTTTTTAAGTTACAAACTTTGTCTAATAATTGGAAGTTTATAAAAGAGAGCATGAAAGATGTGAAGAGCAACCAGCGAGAGGCCAGCTCCACCTCCCCCGCGTCAGACTTCAGAGCAGTCCAGGCCAGATTTGGCATTTGTGCGGTGAGTCACAGTCTGACTGGCTGAGTCTATTGTGAACTCAGGGCTTATCCCCCAATGCCCTGTTGCGCTGATGCCCTGTCGCCAGTCAGGCTCACACCACCGGGCCTCTTCTGGACCCAGCCAGGCCAAAACCACAGCATGCTGGGTCTGAAGCTACCACAGTTTAATTAAACCACCAGGCACGGGCCGGCTGCATTAAGATAGATATCCTCCATTCACTCAGCAGCATTTGTGGGCCCACAGGCCGAAAGGGGCCAGGCTACCCTCTGCATTCCTGAGTGGCAGTTTGTTAAAGACTCCAGTGGGGCGGTTCTCTTCTTAATGGACAGGCATTTTAGTCCAAAAAAAGCTGAATCCATGTTAATAAATGTGTTCATTATGGTGCCACAGAGATCTTTATATCATCAGTACAATTTTAACTTTTCAATAAGGTTGATGTAAAGCAGAAATGATGTACAAATCTGAATTCAGCAAATTGAGTCCTATCTTAAGATTCCACACTATTCAGAAAGAGAATCAATAATTCAATGAATAGGTTACTTTTAATCTATAGTATCTACACAACCTGCCCTGCATCAAAGAACTGCAGAATGATACTCACCAGAGCTGCACTGCCTGCTTATCCTATGGTCACTCTTGTCAGCTGTGAACCCCTGTGGAGTATAATAACGATGGTGGAAGTTGACAGACAAGGACGTGTCAGGACCCCTGCATCAACCCCCCAAAAAACATTGACCCAGATTACCCGTTTGCCCTGCTTCTGATTAGGGTTGCCACAATACCAGAAATTTGACTTTGATACTGATACCATCACAAATATGATAAAAAAATAAACTTCGCCTGAACCCCCAAGGTTTACTGGATTCAATTTAAAAATCTGAGTGAATACAAATATCTCTAAATAAAATAATTATAATTATAAATAAATATTGGAAAATGGTCATTTCAGAATGCATTTTTGAACATAAACCATACAAATGTTATACATGGACCTGAGAAAACATGTGCCCTTTAGTTTATAATAAACCATTTGGGGAACGCAACTTGCCATAGCTTGCCATGCCATAGATTTAGATTTAGGATGAGGATTAAGTTTGGAATGAAGTTAAAGTTGAACGACCTTTTACTCAATTTTAGCAGAAGACAATGTAAATATGTACCAAGCACCAATAACATTCAAAATAAAGTTTTTCCCAATCATTGAAACACTGAAGGGAAGACTAACAAAATTCTATTTGGTTATATTTTATATTGACTGATATATTAACCAAGATGTTACATATAACTGAATTCAATTCTTTGCTTAAACAGTTCAGGTGCAAATTATACTATATATCTCTGCATGTGGTGTAAATAACCCATTTAAAGTATCATACAAACGAGGGACTGAGTATTGAACAAAACAAACATCAACATCCCAGAGCTTAGACAAAAAATCCCAGTTAACATTTGGGAAGCAAGTGAAAAAAGTGTTAGATGCACCTAATCATGAATTTGAACTGACTGCCAAGCAAGATTGTTGAATCATATAAAAAATTGCTGCGCAAATATTATTTCATGTTTTTTGCCGATTAAACATGCTGTTTTCCGTATGTACTACTTTATATTTACTTTTACGGCATTTATCAGACGCTTTTATCCAAAGCGACTTCCATTCCCTAACTACAGGGACAGTCTCTCCCTGGAGCAACTTAGGGTTAAGGGTCTTGCTCAGGGACCCAGTGGTGGTGCTGAAGGTAGGATTCGAACCTATGACTTCCTGGTCCTACCCAATGAGCTACCGCCACCCTATTCATTATATAGTGTGAATATTTACATACTGAGGATAGAATACAACTGCATCCAGAGGTTTTAATCTTCCTAGTCAAATAAAACAATTAGGTAAATGAAAACAAGCCAGTTTCACCTCCACATGAATTATAGAATTGTAAATGTAATGAATGTTTCTCGTAGCCAGCTAACAATCTGCTGCTTCCTGATTTAGTTTTTTTTTTCCACTAGATTTTCAAACATTTTCTAGGGCAGTGAAGGCCATTACATCCTTAATCCTTCATATCTCAGAGTAGTTGGATGTTGATTCTGATGGACGTTTTGAATAATTTTCTTGTTGTATAATTTTCTATTTTTTTCACCTTCAGTTTCTTCACTCACTGTGGCATATTACTTTCCAGAAATTGTTGATATTATTATTTCTTCCCTCTCTCCTCACAGCATTTCCTGTAACACAGTCCCCACAGCACATCCCCAAGCTTAACAGTTATCAATGTTATTTTATTTAATTGCTTCTCCTTTATCTCCAGCAAACATTTGGTGATCATAACCATACAGTGTTTTATTAAAGCTTAATGAGTCAAGCAATAATATTTTGCAGTTTTTCTGTCTCACTTGTATTCACTTATGTATCCTGTTTGTAAATGTTCTAGAAGCTAATTCACACATTAGATCTCCACCTCCAACCATCTGACCCCACCTCCAGGACTGCAGTTGGCTGATGTCACCACCATTAAACCCTGTTGAATAATCGTGGAGCAGCATGCGGGAAATAATGAAAGCCGCATGGGAACTCCATTGAGTAAAAGTATACTGGAAGTTCACGGCAATTAATCTGTGACTTCACAGAATAGGAGAAAAAATCCTTGGTAAAGCTGCATGTTCACACAAAAGCTAATTATATTGTGCTTGTTTAAGTGTGTGAAAGTGAACAATTTCCTCTCTTTTTGGGCCTTTGCTGTGTAAATGCCTCATGGCTTAGCCCACTTGTCTTAACTCCTAAGCATTTGACTGATTTATGGGGTTCTACCGAGAAGGGTCAAGAGATAGTGCTTCATCTCCGGGTCTGTAGAGGCATTCTTTAAGTGTGAATTATAGATATATAGCTGCCAAATGGGACACAGGAGTTTGCTACACGCTGGGTTAATACATTTGCACAAAATACACTTTTACTTTGAACTTATAAATATAAATAAACACAAAGTGTACAAGTATATATTTAAAAGCATACACAAAAATATGTTGAAAAACAACCTTTATTGGGGAAAGTATTCAAAGACCACAGATGAACAGCAATAGCGTTGTTGGTAGCTTTGAGAAGTCATCAACTTTTGCAGCACTGTGGTAAAACTTTTTGTTTTTGATTCCCTTAGATTATGAGGGTTCCTCTTGACCTTTCAAATTCCATTCATTTTTGATGTGATTCAGGCGGTTAGTTAGCCAAGGCAAGGACCTTAATTTTCTTTAAGAACCAGGTATTTTGTCTGTATGTTTTAGGGGCACTGCTCTGTTAAAACATACAATTTCTCCCTTTTCTTTAAGGGAATACATTTTAAGGGATTAATTTTTTTTCACAGGAATTCCCAGGACAATGATCTATAAGTGTTTTCTCTGATCACGTTTAATGCCAAAGTACAATTTGCAGAGAACCAGTCCCATGTCATGATGCTCCCACCACCATACTTCACTGTGGGTGTGAGGTTCTTAGGATCATAAGCTCAACCCCTCTCTCTTTAAACAAGACAAACTGAATGATTACCCAAGGTCCATTTTTTCTGATCACAGTACAAGAGTTCTTATTTGTCTATGTGTGTCTGTGCTTCTTTTTTATCAGAGGAGTTTTGCAACTGGTGTAGGAATTGAGATGACTGCACTGCAGTTCGCATATTGTTTTCTGTGTTACTGCTGATATCAGGTTGTTTCTCTTCAGTTTTCCTACAACCCAACACACAAGTTCACATGCTTCTTCGTCATCCCACCAGACAAAGTAAAATAAAGAAGAAAGGCCCTATGCCCAAACTCAGCCTTATCTCTATGGCCCTCCCTATTTCTGACAGATTTATATTGGCTCTTAAGCCTTGCCAACTCAACTAAAACCAGTAATCTCATCCCACACATATACTTCACTCAGCAAGAATGCCACTATAATGCCTGCGAGTGATTAATGCTCAGGTTGTTTTGGGGGTGACTCTACAGTTTCATTCAGCTCATAGGACTCTACATTTTCAGTCTGGTGATTGTATGAATCAGTGCCTAGAAAAGAAGGAATATTTACCAAAACACTTTAAAATAGGTTGCTTACTCTTGCAGTACTCAGAGTCTACAAGGTTGCCTAACATGGCTCCCATCACTGTTATCTCAAGCAAAAATACAGGAAAATGTGGGAAAACAAAAATGTGCGAAGAGGAGTGATTTATAACGAAGCTGCTGACTGAACCTGTCCTGGGTTGATGTGAAGTCACCAAAGCGGGATATAACGAACTTAATCAGATTAGCCAAAATACAGACAAGAGTTAGGGCAGAACCCCCTTTCCTTTAAACAAAAGAATCCTGCCCCCCTTCAGGTCTGGGGATGAACAAGGCCTCCATACAACATGTATGCAAATGAGAGCGCAAAGTGAACATCAGCTGCCCTTAAACACAAATCAGAATGTTCTGTTTTATCAAAGTGATAGCAACTGCATGTGCAAATCATCTCGTCTCAAACCATAACAAGTTGTTGAATAGTATCCAGGAGCCTTGCTTGTGTTATCTATAAACATTTACACTAAATTACATAATACGTCCAGTTTAAAGCAAACTTCAGACCTTAAACACACTGTGGCCGATCAGCTGGTTGTGTCTTAAGGTTGGGATGGGGGCGGGGGGGGGTCGGGGGTTGTAAACATTGGGATCTCTTTACCGTCTTGTCAGAACTCAATAATTCTCCAGAGCACCCAGGAACTTTAAAAAAAATCTGTGTTGTTGGATTCTCAGCCACCCAGCACCTAATTGTCTTTGGAAAGGCATATGGAGCGATAGAAGATACTGACTTTGTCCACAGAGCAAAAAAAATCTGCAAAGCAGATTAGAGTGGCATTTCTGGACGATCTGCACAAAGACCTGCAGGATTCAGTAATCGCCTTCTGAAGCAGCTCAGTCTCTTGAGCTGGACAGACTCATGAATCACCAAATCTTATCAGTTTATCACAGTTACAAAGAATACAGAGCTCTAATGCTTCAGAACTCAGCAACTGTATCAGGTTTTGCCATAGTTTGAACAAAACACTCACAATGAGTCCCAGTTACAGCATGCCTTGTGTAATTCTGCACATACTCTCTGTCCACTCTCTAGGTACAACGTCCTGATTTGTACCTTTCTGGGTAAAGATACGGTCACAGGGGTGGGAGCCTTTAAGGGTACATCTTCAGTACTTCACTACATTAGGTAGCACCATTGTACTCGATTCAGTTACACTGGCTCTTTACCCTGTCTTGATTCCTGTCTTCATACTTTTTTTTCTATTTCATGTTAAGAATGTGCACCATTCGACTGGGAAACTGAACAAGAAAACTCTACCACTTGTTCCAAAACGAACTAAATAATTTACATGTAAACTAACAAGGTTCGAAAAGTTCACAATGAGCATAATAGGGACATTGCCTGATGTTTTGTAGTCATTTTGAGAGGGATATGTTGGCCACGCAGGATGCTGCTTCAGAAAATAGTGCCCAAAGAAAACTTTATTTTTCTGATTTACCATAATGAATATTACATATAAATGCTATAAAATGGTTTTGTATAGAACAAAAATGGTTTTGTATAGAAAATAAAATTGTAAGTTTCTCTATAATGAATGGACTGCTGAGGGTGCATTTTCATTGTTTGCACCTTCAGTCATATGGGTTTACAATATAATTTTAGATATATGGATAATTTAATTTTGTTTTGTTCTGTATGTCTACATCTCTATCTATACAAATCAGAGTATGAACCTCTATCTATCTATCTATCTATTTATCTAGCTATACATCTATACACACACACACACACACACACACACATCTCTTTATATATATACATACCATTCAACATCACAAGCTAAGGAAGATGCATGTCATATTTCATTTTAGCAGCATTAATACATGTTCACTCTTTGGCTCTACCCTACTGTCACCACTCTCTCTCAGCTATAAGCAGATTGAACAGTTCTGATTGAGCAGACCTCCCAGTCTGTAGTAATCTGAGTGCGAAGGCTAATTCAGGTCGTCCGTAAAACCTCACTCTTTTCCAGACCCCAACCTAAAAAGCTCAAAGAGTAAAAGTGTCTTCACTCCTTGGGGACCAATAGAAAGTCCACACTTTTGTTCTACTCCAGGTGATTAAGGGCTGTATAACTTTGATTGCACAGCTCTGATGAGGGTCTGTAGGCCAAAACCATCTCAAAACTATCATGAAGGTTTCAGGTAGTGTATCCATAACCATTGTACGTAATAACTTTCTGTCAGGGAGCTTTTAGGGGCCTTAAACCCTTGATGTCTGGTTACCATCACCACTGTTCTGACATATTTTAATGGTGACATCAAAACCCTGTTGAGTCACTTTTACATTCGAAAGTATTTCTTAATATATTGAAACGTTGAAGAATTGTTGGAATTGCCATATAATGGTTTTCAGAGTGAAGGCGCCACGCTATTCAATTTTATGTCAAAACACCAATTACTACCAGTTATCTTCTCAACTGTACATATTTCTCACCCATGCACAGCTAGAACATGACCTACTCAAGCTCTGCAATAATAAAAGTATCTGGCCTGGCAGTGGGGGATCAGCCAGAGTCAGCAATGTAATACTTTGAAGATCAGACTAATGGTGGAATATTGCATTCTTAGCTTTTAAGATCTTTGTCTGTCTGTTAGCTTACGCCTGAGACATCGCAGGACCCTCACTGAGGTAAACACAGTGATATAATGCAGTCGTCTGTGGGGCTCAGTAGATGGAAGAGACTGTAGAAAGGTTGAAGAATATAGAACAGATAATGGCTGTGCAGTATACTTCTGCTGTGCCTGCCCAACATGACAAATGGAGGTTGGATAATCTATTTTAAATCAAAAGTGATTTATTCTATATAATTCCATTCCAAAATGCTTTACAGCACTTTTATAACAATTTTGGACATAAAGCGGTTTGAAACTAATAAAAGCTGATGTATGAAAAGTGGCATTAGTCATGGTATAGTATTTATACACCAAAAGCCACTACATTAGGTTCCCTCAACTTGTATAAACACCACCTGTCTATTTTCTGTTAGCTGTCTATCATTTGTTAGCCCCCTTTTTCCAGACCACCAGTGAGCAGGTATTAGAAACAGATGGTCTGTAAAACTGATCATATGGAAAATAAGGGGAGATAAAAGGTGTACCTAGTGAAGTGGCCCATCTATATAGTTGGAATCTATTCCCAATAATGCAATTAAAAATAAAAGTGGTGCATAAGGTGCCCCAGTGTCTAATTTTAAAAGAAAATGTGTTCAAATAAATTAAGTACACTTTAGAATTAAATTTAAAAAGAATAACAGTAGCCCCCTGTTGCTCACTTGAACTGGAACAACGAAACATAAACAACCAGGGATTCTGTAGGGTGTCTGGAACAACTACAGCAACATAAGAGGATGGTTTCACAGGTCAGGAATAAGCAACATATACAGTAGGCTGTGATTCACTATAGTACTTTCAAGTACGACATCTCAGATAAACTGTGAAACAGTGAAACCAGACCTTTGCGTAGAGAACAGCTCAAATACTAGAAACTCCGGACTGGACAAGAAGCATGACCCATGACACAAATGCTGCAGAACTCCGGTTCTGGATGGTTGTTATGGATCAAACAGAACAGTTTGGGTAACAACCACATGGCACTCACAGGTCCACCAGGACTCATCACCTGTTGGAGTGCAGTAAAAGAGATCTTTGTCGCCACCACGTGGTGACCTGCAGGACTGCAGGAAATGAGATTTAAATGGGTTTCTTCGTTTTTAATTTATTTTATGAAAAGCAGATAGGTACAATTAAACAATGTTTTAGGTTTTCTTGTCTGGGTGAGGCTTTCGCTTTTGTCCAAATTCAGTGACAGTAATCCAAGTAGAAGCAGGTTTATAATCATCTCAGTCATAGACAGGGCACAGTATAACCCAACAATGTTCATTCAGGACCATGGAGCAACACAAGAACATAAACAGAAACACAAGACATCACAAGTATGGACAGAACAAAACAAGAGCTCAAAGAGAACGAGTGCAAGAAAAGCACAAGCAAAAAATAACAGGATGTTTACAGTAATCTGGCATTCAAATTTGTGAATCTATTAAAAATGTAATGCAGTTTATGTTCATGTTAATACATTTGGTTTCTTTAGATGCAACTAAGTGATGTTTCTGCCACCTCTTTATGTACTCAACTAATACACACCTAGTGTTTGTACTGTCAGCTGCTCTCATGCCCTCCTAAGAGCTGTCACATGTAAACACACACACACACACACTGAACTGATAAACTGTGCTTGATAGCTTACACAGACAAATATGCACACAAACACACACACACACACACACACACACTGACGCACAGGCACGTGTGAATGCACACTTACATAAACTACAGGTGCCATACCGGCATAAAACTGCTCAGCAAAAACATTAACTGACCGACACGTGAAAGTAGACTCATGCACTTACACATGGATAGGCACATGCACACATTCTCTTACACACACACACACACACACACACACACACACACACACACACACACACACACACACACACACACACAC
>JBBPDE010165371.1:0-19438 GCA_037974605.1 Nannopetersius ansorgii
CACACACACACACACACACACACACACACACACACACACACACACACACACACGCACGCACGCACGCACGCATACACACACACACACACACACACACACATACATTCCTTCACAGTCCTCCCAGTCCTTCATTCATGCACTTCATCCATGCCAACCATTTTCACACTGAAGCTTCACAACCTGCAGTATAATGTGCTCAACATGGGTAGGCTGGAGTCAACCTTTAGGTTAACAATGCTGGGGTGTCTCTAGAGCTTTGAGAGATTACATGGTCATATTTAAATTCATTATATCCTCAAAAGGAGGCCCATTTTTTGCGCTGGATCCCATAAGATCATAGTTACGCCAGTCCACAGCACTGTGCCCTAGTAATAAACCATTAATTCAAATGTTAAAAAGGCTCATTTCTTATTTGCTCTAATTATTCATCAATTCATTTATTAAATCATTTGTTTATTCATTAATTAAAGGGCCCATGTCCTTGTCCTGACTGCCCTGTCTTGTGCTTCTCCCAAAATAGCTTCAACAGCGTGAGCTAAAACACTCTTGGATATGCATTTGGTTCTAAACTGCTATGGACTGAATAGGCGAAGTAAGTTTAATTAATTTTGTGACATCACAAAAACAAAACAATTAAAAACATTTGTGCAGCTTGATTTCTATTTACGAACTATTTAGACTTGAGAATGAATGATATACTGTAAACTTTCAATATGATTGCAAATACACTACAGGCCAGAAGTTTGGCTCCACCCTCAGATAAAAATTTTATTACAAGAAAACATTATAAATACTTAAAACAAAGTGGGTTTTGAAGTGTAATGTAATATTGTACACTGTAGTGCAATTGAATAGAAAATCACTGCCCCTTTTTTGGAAATAACAGTATCAAATCCTCGACCCTTTCAAGCTAACAAATGGTTATTTCTCATTTTTAAATTGTTTCAATTCTTTTCTTTGGAATGGATATAATTTTGGCACAATGGTAAGGTATGCTTGGGATCATTATCCTGTTGAAAAATGAAATCAGATGGAACTGTGTGTTGTTGATGAACTGAGCCATACATTTCTTTTTTACGTAATCCAACATGAAATGAATGGTAATACACTGAAAAGTGGCCTGTTGTCTTCTTCAAAACTCTTTGACTTTTTTTTAAACTAATGAATGTATTTTTTAATCCAAGGTTGAGCTTGAACTTCTGGCCTCTTGCTCAGTTTTTCAATGGCATGGGCCCTTTAATTCATTTACTGTATTGACATTATATTAAATGGGATTTTTGGCTTTCTGATGCACAAGCAGTTTTAGCTTTGAAAACTAGGCCTCTCACTTTGTTATGTATTACTTAATTTATGAACTTGAATTAACTGTGAGAGCATTTATAGTGAAATATACAGATTAAATTGTAATATGTTTAATTATTTGTGTATGTAATCATTCTGATGGACCAGACTTCACATTATCAGACACCTCATCAATGTGAATAAGGAAGATGTCCCATCTTAAACCCCCCACACACACTTTTGCCCATTCAGTCCTCCAGGCCTCTTGCTGCTAAAATCGTCTGTCACTTTGTTTTTACAAACTAATTGATTGATTAACTAACTAATTGATTGAAAATTGTAATGTTTTTTCATTATTTGTGGATCAGTCTTCACTTCAGCATGAGGCAGATGATGTCCTGTGTTAACACAACAATCTGTAACATCAATGTACGCGTTCTTTTAACTGACTATTTAATTGGCTAAGTAACTGAGAGCATTTTAGTGAAATATACAGACAAACTTTCTTTTGAATTATTTGTGTACGTAATCATTCTGATGGACCAGTATGCACCTAAGCATTGCTGCACCCAAAACAGACTTCTCACATAGTGTCTCCCACTTAAAAAATGACCAGTTGAGGGTGAATGAGGCAGAAGATGTCCTATGTTAACACCACCCCCTCTCTCCGTCTCCCATTCAGTCCTCCAGGCCTCCTGCTGTTCTTTGCGCATGCGCAGCACGGCCCGCCGCCTCGGCCTCTGTCGGAAGCGCTCGGGAAATTTCGCCTCTTTGTTTTACCGATAGTGGATTTAACTCGGATCGAGCCCCGATATCCTCCGGAGTGCCCCGCTCGGAAACAGGTTAGTGTGTTTTAACTTCACCGCAGCGGCACGGGGCGGTGCAGGGATGCATCTCGGCTCGGGTTTTGGGGTTCAGGCCTCTTAGTTTTCATTTTATTCCCCTGCTGGTGGTGGTAGCCGTGCAGGGCTAGACTGGCTGCCTCTGTACGTGTGTCGGTGCGGTCGGTCGGTCGGTTGGTCGGTCGCTCACTCGCTCGCTCGCTCGGTCCCTCGGTCATGCTGTGTATGACGACTCCGGGCCCTGGACCACCTTACCCGGGTCCTCTATTCCACCAGGGAGAGGGAAGTGTGGTTTTAAGTGTCTGGAGTTTGTTAGAAACGAGAGAAATGTGCCCTCGTGTCTTTGGGCTATACGTGGTCTAGGGGTCTCCTGGATTGTTTGGCGGTGGAGAGGGGGGGACTCTTTTCTCTTTCAGCCTAGAATCTTCTCTGAGTGGGGGTAAAATCCATCAGTCCACCGCTGAGCACCACTTCAGGGCTTTAAAAGTTGGGATCATACTGTCGAGGCATCTGAGGCCATGAAATTGAGATGAAATAAAGTTAAAGCATGGAGACATGGGCTAACCTGTTCCTTGGCAAGGCTGGAGAACCAACAAGTCAGGCAGGACGGAGATGCCTTCATATAATGATGCCATGTAATGATTTACAGAAGAAGAGAAATAATAATAAGAAGGAGAACCAGACTGGGCTCTCCAGGAGCTGCACTGATAGCAGTATGAAGCTGTCAGCCCTAAAGGTTGGCCAGGAGCCACATCAGTAATCAATCTTTGCTCCTGGCTTGTAGATCAAGACAATCAGCTGTGGATGGGTGATGTTCTGTCATTCATCCTAATCCCATCAGGAGTCTCCATTCTGGCACAAACTCAACTTTTTTCTGCTCCTTTTTATATCTGGCACTGTGAAGCCTGGGCAGGAGCCACTGCCTGATATCCAAAATATCCTGGCTTGTTGAATGTGCGGAAGGTGATAGTGCTGAAATCATCTGTCACATCGGTTTTATGCAGCATGGAAATCGGTCCAGTGCTGAAATTAGTCCAGCAGGACCCAATCCAGGCTCTTTAGCTGCAGATTTAAGGTACTAAGTGGCTTCTTTAGGCTCTCTTAAGCACACAGAGCCCACTGCTCATAGTCATCCATTGATGATTGCATTATGAAGCTTCATAAGCCAGTAAGTGGTGAAGAACCACCACACTTTTGTCACACAATCTAAACTGACTCTGTGTGTTTCCCTGAATCTTAATGCCGGTAATTTGACCTCCAGGCACAAAAAAATTGAAAGGTGAATTCCATTGAATTGTCACTGTGTGGATAAGTCTGTCATGAATATATGAATTCGTTCAGCGTGGAGTAATATGAAGTGGGTCAGGGTAGTGAAACTGACTCCTTTACAGTGGAGACGTTTAGCATGTGAATGCCAGAATGTCCCCCTCCTCTGAATGCATTTACAAAACTAAAAAACATCTAATCTCAACACCATCAGAAAACAGTGTCTCATGTATCAGTGTATTTGTAACCACTGTGTGAAAATGGTCTGTGAGGAAGCTTTCAGAAGCTTTGAGATGAACCGAATCTGTCTGACTCCGCCATTATGAAATTGTTAACTTGGTTAAGTTACAGTTAAGTGACCTGTGTGGCATAAAACTGCCCTGAGTGACTGTGTTTGCATCATAAGAACCATTAAACTATGTGGATGTTATAAAAGGTGAGAAATTACTTTTTTTTCTTTTTTTTACACTGGATATGTTTAGCATGTGAATGCCAGAATGTCCCCCTCCTCTGTGAATGCATTTACAAAAGTAATACTGTCTAGGAAAAACAATCTCATCTCTGCGCCATCAGAGAACAATGTGTCATACATCAGGCAGCGTAATCATAACCATTGTGTGTAAAGATTGTCTGTGAGGAAGCTTTCAGAAGCTTTGAGATGAACCAAATCCGTCTGGTTCCCATCACCACCACTGTGAACAATTCTGACTACTGTAGACTGACGCATGTGGCATCAAACTGCACTGAGTGAACGTGTTTGCATCCTGTTAACCATTACACTATGTGGAAATTGTAAAAGTATGGTGAATTTTTTTCTACAGATCTATGCTCGGTTGAGAATATTCTGCTCCATCTTCTCAAGCAAGAGATTGTGAGCAAATCATAATCCGCAAAAGATGGATCTTTCAGGGCCATTTAAACTGTCTTTCGACTGATGGCCACGTCAGGCATGGTTTTCTTCTTTAAGTCGAGACGTGTGCTCTAGTTTGAGCTTGACCTATGTGGGGAGAAAAGTTCAGAGCCCAGTTTGAAAAGGTGGTCTCGGTGGGGCCTGCGTTTTGTTGTGACCTCCAGCTTGCTGGCAGCAACTGAAAGGTTTTCAGCTGAAACAAAGCTGTCAGTGCAGCCTGTGTTTTTGTGCGCGCCTGAAAAAGCGAGTTCTAAAACGGGTAAAGCCTGTGGTCAGGAATTAAGCAACGCAGGCAGCTATTCTTGCTGATATAATTAATGTTTTGAAAATAAAGCAAATGATGTACAGAATTTCTTTTGAGAAATGTGTCTTGGGGTTTTGTTGACACGCAGGCTTGGCATCGACAGTTTTGCGCATGTTGTTGATTTTTTATTTTATTTTTGTCTTTGCTGGGAAGAGAAGACCCTAACATCTCAATTCAGTCTCTTACACAAGGCAGTTCATTTAATAAATATTCTAGGCCTTAGTGCAATATTCAAATGCAATTTCATTAATATTGACCTAATCTTGTGTGTTCACATATATTGTGCGTATACTACACAGCTTGACATACATGTTTGTTTTAAACACACACATGCATGCACATACATGCATCTATGTACTGTATGTATGTATGTATGTCAAGCGGTAGTCAGAAGTGACAGCACGTGCCATGCAGCATTACTTTCTGGAGTGTTTTGTTCAGCTGCTGTAGTGGGCCTCTTCCTCTCCTGTGTGTCATGTGGGTGCTGCGAAGGCGTGTAAAGCATTGATCAAGCTGTGTATTTGTGCTGGCATGTCAGAAGTGGAGTTGGTTCTTGGGTAGCGTGTCGGTTTCTTTGTGACGTGAACGTGCTCTGTGCTGTTAGTCGCTAAATGATGTAATCAGACATTGTTATTGCCAAAGCCCTCTCTCTTTTCCAGTCATTTTCACTGATTGTGACACTCTGCCGAGCGGCCTGATGGAGGACACATCAGACATATGTGCTGGTACTGGTGCACATGTGCGTGGATCGTGTTCTTTCTTAGTCCAGAGCTCATACTTACTCTGTAAAAAAGAAACACAGCTGTAAGATCGTGGAGTGTTCATGGAGATGGAGGTCAAGCTTTTTGTAGCAGAAGTTAAAATGCTGGATTTTACATTAATTAGCAGCTGTTAGCCAAGTGGTTCGGGAAAGGACCCAGTAATTTGTGCAGGCTTGAGCAAACTGTCTCTGTATATTGTGAGGATGGGTGAGGAACGGCCTAACATTCCTTGGAAGATTTGTTAGTTTCTGTTTTTTTGCATGTATGTGATGTCTTTTCTTTTTCTTTTTTTTTTTTGCTGTGGTAGCAAAGATTTTGGCGTGACTGGTCTTACTTGCATGTATTTTGCATGTTTTGTCCTTCATGATCATGTCTTGTGTTTCAGTTAGCTAGTTCATCCCTGTGTGTCATATTACAACAGACACTGGAATACCCCCCACCTTTGCTATCTCAAGTATTTGCATGTAACTGTTCGAACATCTTATATGTAAACAGTGCATGGTAAATGTTTTTGACGTCGAAGTGCATTATATGGGAAATATACAGAAGAGTTCAACATCTCTTCCATCTTTAAAGGTGACCTAGACCAAACAGATCCAGGGGTGACCATTTTTAAAATTACTAAGTAAAACTCAGTATACAGGATTTTTATTCAATGTTTCCCACACTGTTGGGCACCAAATTTAATTAGCCAGGCCTAAATATTTTCTTTTTGTTGTGAAATATGTAGATTGTCAGTGAATGGTGTCTTGTGATACAACTGATCATGATAATTCAATTCAATTCAATTCAATTTTATTTATATAGCGCTTTTAACAATGGGCATTGTCACAAAGCAGCTTTACAAAATGAAATAAATGTGTGTATGAATGTGGGTATGAATAATCAGTGTTACAGTGTTCATATTCAGAAGTGAAAATAAATCAATGTTTGCTGTTTAAAAAAACATATAGCTTAAATAGTGTTTATTAGCAGTTAGGTTGTTTCCATCCTTTTGGATTTCTGTCAGTTGGACTGGGCGTCCTCATGTGACTCCACTTCTTCTTATTCGTCCTTTACAAACCCTCTACAGAGTCGTCAACGTATCGATTCCAGAGAGGACTAAAGAACAGAAGAGCAGCGGATGAATTTTACTATACAATATACGTCTGCTGTCAGTTCCTTATGTTGACGGATTGGGTAGTGGAGCACCATAGATAAGTCTACTGACACTCCTTGGTCTTTTTATAGACTACTTAATAAACACACAAAGTATAAATCCTATAATATTGCCAAAAAATGAATTATGCCAACAATATGTTCAACTTTGGAACCCCCAGAGATGGTTATATTGCGTCACTGTTTTCAAATAGAATAATCAATGAATCAAATCTCTGCTCACTCACACACTTTAGTCTACACACAAGCAGTGATTAGAATATAAATTTAGAGTATAAATTATATAAATTTAAACACCAAAATAAATATTTAAAAGCATGACACCCCCCCGCCAGAGGTTCCAGAGGTTGTGGTTTAAAAAGGAGGGCCCTGCCATTTTACCACTCTAGTGGACGAGAAGAATGCAGTCCGTTAGCAACCACAGACCTCTTCCGGCCAAGAATAATCTACAAGGAAAGATTATGTCAGATTCTAAGAACCTGAACAGTTTCCTCTGATCTTCCTTCATCCCAGGCACAGTGTGTTCACCTGATAGCAGGACAGACTCAGCATCCCATAGACTGAATGGGCACTGGCCTCCTGGGGTCCCGGGCAGCAATATTTTGATATTTCACAACAGATGAATCTCTGTCAGGTCAGTAGAGGTGTGTTTATGTCTAGATAAAACTCAATACTGAGTCTTTTCGATTAAGGTACACTTTGGATTTGTGTGTACCTTTGGACTTAACTGATTTTCAAAATTACATACATAAATGTTTACATGCCTTGGTCATCTGCTGCTTAATTGAACTACAACAAAGTGAAATACTCTCTTGTCATCTGTTTTTTTCCCCACTTTTATAATGTAAATCATAATTAAAGTAGTGTAAATCCGTAGTGAATGTCTGGGAAATCTGATTCAGTTTTTTTATGCTAAAATCCAGATTTTTTTTTTTACTGTGACCTAAAGCAGATTAAGAGAACCCAGTTAAATAAATAAGACTATATGTGTATTGAGAGGAAATGATCTAATATTAAATATTGGCGAGTGGCAAGAGCAAGTTTCTGGTGTGACCCCATTGTACCGCAGTAACTGCAGCAAAGGCCGAGTTCACACATATTAGCATGTGTGTTGGGTAATCTCCTCACAAATGGACAACACCGGAGCGCCCGTGTGAACGTATCCAAGACACATTGAGATCCGTTCACTCAGTCCACGCTCAGAGGTGGTCTGGGCCACATATGACTGCATTCTTTTAGCGGCCTGTAAGCAGGCAGTGTGTTACTGCCTCTGCATGAGCACAGATGCATGCTAATTTGCATGCAAACAGTTTTATTTGTTTTGATCTCTTGTTTGAAGTATGAAGTGCATCGCTGCAGCACTTTTGGGCTTTGCAAATGAAAATGCACATGTTTGTTTGGATGTAGAGCTGGAAGTGAGATCTGATCATGCATTCTAATGTCGGGTGTGAACTCCTGTACTTAGAGCTGTCTGCTTGTGATTAGATCACCCAAGACGCATGTTGATGGCAGGTGTGAACAGGGTCTAAATGTTTCTAGTGACTCCATCAGGCATGTGTGTCGGCTCGGGGGAATTTTAACCCATTCCTCCGTAAAGGGTAGTTTCAGCTTTGGGATGTTGGTGGCTTTCCTTACATGAACTACTCGCTGTAGGGCTTTCCTTCAAAGGTCAAAACTTTGACTTGGCCATTCAAAAACATTAGCTTTATTCCTCATTGACCATTCTTTGGTGGGAAGACTTGTATTCTTAGGGTTGCATAGATCCAATTTAGATAATAATCAGATGACATTTAATATTCCATAACAAGTCCATAAATAAAGGCAAGCGATCCTGGCTCAGATGCAGCACAACGGGCCCAAACCATGAAACTACCACCACCATGTTTCACAGAGGCGATGTTTATTATGCTGGAATGCAATGTTTCATTTAAATCAAAGTTTTAATTTAGTTTCATTTGTTCGTAAAACGTATTATAAGTAGCCTTTTTGCATGTCAGTGTGATCTTTAGCAAAATAAAGGCTGGTTTTTAACCCTTTCCAGCCTGATGAGCATCAGCAATTCTTTCCTCAGGTCCTCAGTGAAAGTGATCATTCGGTCATACGTGAACACACCACAGCACACAGTGTGAACAGCACGAAATTCAACCTCTGCGTTTAACCCATTCACCAAGTGAAGCAGGGGGCAGCTACGAACACAGGGCCCGGGGAGCAGTGTGTGGGGACAGTACCTTGCTCAGGGTACCTCAGCGGTGCGGTCTTGGGAATCAAACCCGGACTTTCTGGACTTTTACCAGCTGCCCCAATGCCCTAACCACTAGGCTACCAGCTGCCCCTCAGAGGTCTTCTTTGCTTGTGCTATGTTACACTTTTATACATGCATGTTGTGAAGATCAGATTTTGATAGATCCCAAAAACAGGATGCCCATTTACATCTGATTGAAATGGGGGAACCTTTCAAATGAACTGCTAATACTAGAGGTTCACACAGTTTGCCCACTCACAGATATGTGAAATTGGACAATTTTCCTCAATAAATAAATGGTCCAGTATAATATTGTCATTTGTTTGCTTTGGTTTTCCTTATATACATGCGGGACTATGAAAATATCATGAATTAGGCCATATTCATGTAGACAGTTATTCTAAGAACTCAAAGTTTATGTACTGAGAACTGAATTTTCAGGTATAATAAGTTAAACCAGGAGGTGAGGGAACACAAGATGGTGGAAGAAAAGCATGAATAACATGTTTGCTAATGGCAAGTAATTGACAGTGGTGGCTCAAAGTTCAGTTATGCAGAATAGAGCTTATCAGCATGTTAAAATGTGCTCTTACTGTTGTGTGATATCTGTGGATTGCTTTGACTGCATACTTGACTTAAGTGCACTGTGTACATTGTTCAGCCACAACATAAAAACTGCTGACGGGTGACGTGAATAACACTGATTACATTTTTGCGGCGGCGACTATTAAGGGATGGCATGTTTTGGGCATTAAGTGATGAAGACTGGGTCATCTTCAGAACTTCCTGATCTTTAGCACAAATTGCTGAAAAATGTATGCTGGCTCTGATACAAAGGTGTCAGAACACACCGTTCACCACAGTTTGTTCGTCATTGTTCATCGTGGTGTGCGAGACTGCATAGCCATGGGCCAGAGCACCCATGTTAACCCCGTTTACTGCAAGAAATGAGCATCAGAACTGGTTCTTGAAGCAGTGGAAGAAGGTGGCCTGGTCTGATGAATCAGGTGTTCTTTCACATCGTGTGGACGGCTGTGTGCAGGTCACTTACCTGGGATAGAGTGAGGCAGCCTGGCGGAGGCAGTGTGATGCTCTGGGCAAAACAAATGATTTTGAAAAGTGTGTGTGTGGGGGGGCGTGCCTACCCCTGCTATAATGATTCCAGCACCTATTTGTTGGATAATATAGTTTGATCCATGGAGGCCCCACCCCCAGTTTGCAGGACACAGGATTTGCTGCTAATGTCTTGGTGCCAAATACCACAGCATACCTTGAGAGGGAGACTGGTGGGTCAGAGCTGTTTTGGTTTTACGATGAGAGATATACAAATTTATGCAAGTAGTTTTAATGCTATGTGTATATGCGTGTGTGCACAATTGCACACGTGAACGTTTGTAAAAGAAACTGACCTTCGTGGCATTCCCTTCGTGTGTTGTCTTTTGAAGAGCATGTAATAATAACTGACAACATGGAATCTGTTTGTGTTTTCCCTGGGGGGGGGGGTTGATATCCAGGCTTTGTGTGTACAAGACTGTAAGGGTTTTTAGCATAACAATGCAAGCCTTGTTAAGGGATTTCATAGTCTATTTTAAGATGATGAATTGGGATTGAGTGAGCTTAAGGTATTTTAAGGACTTAGCTGTTGGCACTCAGAGATTTATGATCTATTAAACAAAATCAAAATCGGTCCCTCATCTAGGACTGTGTCGTTGCAGAAAAGTGTTCAACAGGTTTTCTTTACCTTGAGGTTTGGATCAAGATGACATGAAGCAAAAAACTTTGAATGTGTTCATTATCAGGACTCCGAGGGCAGGAGCTTCAATAACAGAGACTGTTTATCTGATAGTGTTTCAGGAGGAGCAGTGACATCTGCAACTAGATCTATAGGGAAACCCTCAATAAACGAGGCTGGAAATTGTGAAAGCACACATTCAGTGACTGCGCTTCAGTACAAAACAGTTAAGCAATTGCTCCTCTGGGGACTGAGGATCTCATAGTAGGGTATAATTAAGTGTGTTGTAGTATCTGTTGTATTCCTGTGTATGACATGAACAAAAAACAAAAGGCAAAGAAAATGATTTAATACTTTACCACATTTAAAGTGTTACTATTAATAGTCACCTCAATTATCTAATATTTTTGAGGCTATTTGTAGGCCACTGTGTTGCTTAAGGCGGCAGTTGTCATGGGGTTAACTTCGGGGGATCCTGGATGATTAAAACAAATCCTTGGCTAATTAGATAACTCCTTTTTGAGAATGACTTTTGCATAAAAATCTCTTAGTTCAATCTCCTGGTACCATTTACAAGTCGAAACAGTGAGAGGGAAGGGATACACTGAGCGGAAAACAGGACATGAGTCCAGTTTTTGGGGGTCTGCATGTATCTATACTTTAACATATACCCCTGTTTTATGGACAGAGTAGCACTTAAACATTTCAGTCCACCTGCCTGCAGTGTCTCTGGAGGGGGCTCACTTTATCAGACTATATTTGTTAATAAATACCCAAATTTTCAATCCTACTCCTGTATATACTACTAATAATGGAAATCATCATTACATTATGACAACAGAGATGAATATAGATGTGTAGAATGTTAAGTAAATATATCTGATAGACGTGATTTGAGAAACTTGCGTAGCGTCACATTTGGGGGGGCCCCCAGTGGCACAGCTGTCTGTGTTGGCACCTGTCATCGGGAGATCACGAGTTCGATCCCTGCTGCGGCCGCCGCCATCCGTGGCCTGGAGACAAATCACTTTGCTCTCTCTGAGTGGGAAGGATGCCCCCATCACTCATAGTATTGCTGCCCAGTACAGGTGTCTGTTTTCTTGTGTAATAGAATTTGTTTGGTGATTTGGCATAGCAGCTATTTGAGAAGATGCAATGGCTGGATCTAAATGACTCATTTGGAAGAACCTGCCCACCTTCACCCTCTCAGTAGTGGCATCACTTGAGAGGGAGAGTCCTGTCTAGTGGGTGGAACTAGAGATGACTAAATTGGGCAGAAAATCTGGAAAATTACAAATAGTCACCTCACACATGCCTGCACTGCACATAATTATATATGTAGTAGGCGATGTGTTATTTTTTTAAGGGGGGGGATGGTTTACATTTGTTTAGAAAATTACTGGGAACAATGACAGGTTTGGTACAAATTTCTTGCTGTTGGAAGGGACTGGGACCGTACTGGTTTTGTTGTTAAGGGGGTGGGGATGTAAACAGTTTGTTAATGGGGTGGAGAGCTACTTTAATTTAGTGGACATGCCACTGTTTCAATTTAGATTTACAGGTCAGTCAAGCATGTTAACAACAAGGATGATTTTTGGTCATTTTGCTAACGAGGGGTTAGCCCCCTTCAAGCACCCCACTGATTATAGGGAGCTCTTGGAGCCGATAAATCTGTTCTCTCTGGTTTTGTTTTGTACTGTTAGTTTGACATACTGTTTCTAAAGCTAGTGGAATTCTGGAAAACTAATTGTTAGCCCTCTGCCTTGGGTCTAATGATCTCTCTGAGGCTGTTGGCATAAAAACAGTCTACAGTGTTTTCTACACGCAAGCATAAATATCCAAAATACTTCTGAGTGTAAAACATATACAGTAATAAGGCGCAGCACTGTGGCTTCTTAGCGATCTAGCAGAACATTTGAAAACAAATTGTGACAGTCCTAACAACGGTGATCGGCACGCCAGTAATATTACAGTTTACATTCTGGTGCACTTAGTGGCCGTGGTATAAAGATCAGTGCCTTTTCCTCACTTGGAATAGTAAAAACAAACAGGCTAGCCAAATAACTACAAATGCTGTAAAATGAGAATTTTGTTGTCAACACTGTTTCTCGGCTTGTTATGTACTTTATTCATAATTCAGTGAATTTCTTTTCCTGCTTTGTTTAATTGTTTAAATGTTGACTCACACTGAGCTGGCTTTATTTAATTTGAGTTTAATTAGGGGCATAAAACCACCCACTGTTAGCCATAGGCTACTTTTGCATATTGTACAAGTTTCAGAAACGGTCATTATTCAGTCACTGACCCTTTAGACCGCAAGCTAGCTGGTATGATTTTTTATTTTTTTTTATTTTTGGTGAGCGGGCAGCATTTTGGGCAGATGTGTGAGACATCGTTCTCAAAACACCAATATCTTTTGTAGGAATGGTTTTCCTCCTAACAAGTACAGGATCAGAGACTGTCTTTGCCAGAACAGGTGCGTTAAACCTGTTCTGGTGGCCTATGGAGACCCATCTCCTTACTAAGACGCTTTATGTGGAAAAGACATTAAGACGTAAGGAGGGTTTCAGTTAACCTGATTACCTGTAATCTGAAAAACGAGTAATGGAACGACATGAATTTGGAAAAAAAACATGTTGCTCACACAAGGAGTATCTTTTTCCAGACGATAAGACAAAGCAGTATTTTGTAAAACTGAAATGGAAACACATTTTTTGCATTTAATTCGAGACTGTCACACATCAATCAAAAACACGGCATGTTTAATGTGGTCAGATCAGGAGAAAAGGGTGTTTTTACAATTTGGCTGAGATGAAGAGATCAATCTAGACAACCTGGGTTCCCTGGTTTCCTTCCACAATCTAAAGACTTACATGTCAGGTGATTTGGACCCTCTGTGTGAAAGTGTGTGTGTGCCCTGCATTAGACTGGAGACTTGTCCAGGGTGGCTCTCAGTAGCTTCTCTGCCTTTTGCTCGAACAGTGCTGGAATAGTTCAAGTGGACCCCTGGTTAGAATCAGCAGCTGAGATAATGAATACATGAATGAATGAAAGATTTCCCTGTCATCTGAAGTGCGGTTCTAAAGGTCCCCCTCCCACAGAGTCACAGTCTAGGAGCAAGCTCCTTAAAACTGTTCCTTTCACACTTTCAACACATTATGAGGCAGAATAAATGACCACCGCTTTTATCAGTCAAAGTATTAACGTCTTGTTTTCTGCTGATATAATAACTGGCAGGGACAGACGGAGTAATCAGTTCTAACTTCTCTATTACAGCCTGCTAGTACTCTTGCATGTAACTGTAGGATATTTTATCAGTGCTACCAATTCGTAAGACCCCCTCAGCTGTGAAGCTCAGGGGTACAACTTGGGAAAGTGAGCTGGGGGTGGGGTAACATAAAGGAAAAGGCATAAGAGCTTGCTTCCTTTGTTTGTTAATCTCTGCTTTTATGAATTTTCCTCTCTTAATTGACTTTGTATGTTATTGCCACATGGTATGCTGTGAGGTAAACTAGCAAACCATAGCAGTGGTGTGATTTGAGAATTAGGCTAAAGTGTGTGTGAGATTGATTTGTGGGTTTGGGGAAGAGATCCAGTGTAAAGAAGGATATTGGTGGGATCCTGTTTTCTATTTAACTGATATCTTTGTCGTATGAAATCCAAATCTAAGATAAAAATAAACTGACAGAGCTGGGATCAATATTTACCACTATAGATAGTTATTGGTAACTGCCGTGAAATGGATTTGTTGTTTTTTTTCTTTTTTGTACGTCTGTGCGCCCACGGCCCTCCAGCTCCAGTGTTTTTTTTTTTTTCCCTCACTTTGTTTAGACACACACAGCTGTGAGCAGACCTGTGAGTGTCCACGACAGGCTTTCACTCAAATGCGCATTTCTACTAAACTCTTGTCTGAAGACAAAGAGGAAGAAGAAATGGACCCACTGAGCAGTGAAGGCAGTGAAGTTATCATTTGTTCTTTAGCCAGACCAAATCAAGGAGACCCTGTTAACCTAAGAAAGCTGCAAAGAAAGCGTATCACTGGCTCCCAGCTGAAGCGCTGCAGCTGTGCTGTTTGTGACAGAGTTTGAGTTTGTGCTTCAGCTCAGAGCTTGTAGCATTTAAAAGAGTGGAAAACCTTGAGTAGCCATGAGATGTGAAAGGCAAAATGGCTTTAGTGTTATAGATATAAAATCGTTGTCCTCCCTCTGTCCCTGATAGTTTCCATTTGGTCAGAGTTACAAATTGTTACTGTAAAATAACCGTGTTGTCACATACATTATATTGTGAAAACAATATAATGTATGTGATTTACAGATTTTTAGCATTTCTTTATCATTCTAGCATTATTATTTACCACCCCCCACCCCCCAATTCCCTGTTAAACAGTATTTAGGACCCTCACAGTACCACCAGTAAGCAGGAAGTATTGGGCTGATGGATCAGTCTCAAGACATGATAGTGGAACTACATTACATTATGAAAATATTGATTCCGTCATTTTTGTCATGATTCATTGATTTTTTTTTTCAGTATTTCCTCTCATTTCAGCTTTATCTGACTAAATATACCCTGTTGAGCAGCGTTCAGGACCCTCACAGGACCACCAGTGAGCTGCAAGTGTTTGGTTGGTGGATCGTTCTCGAGAGCAGTGACACTGACATGATAGTGGCGTGTGTCTGTCTGTGTGTTTGTGCTGCACAGAGGATCACACTCAACAGTGCAGCTGGAGCTTTTAAACAGTTCACTCTCACTGCTGGGCTGAGAACAGACCACCAACCAAAAATATCCAGCCGCAGCGTCTTGTGGCCTCCAACAGACCACTGATGAAGGACTAGAGGATGTCTTGCACAAACTGGGCAGCATTAGATGATCTATCATCAATAACATTTTAAATCCAAGCCTGTTTTTTTACCTCAATATAAAATGAACTGAAATTACAGCTGTGCATTTTTATTATTAATTATTTATGCAGAGCTACAGGAGCCCAGGGTTTTTGCCTGATACCAACATGGCTATTATCTTTAATCCTAATTTTAAGCTCCTTTAAATCAGTGATATTCATGTTAATTGTACCCTTATGTGCACTGTACTTGTATGGCTGCAAAAAAGTCTGTCTTATTGAGGTTCTATTATTAAGTCATTTTTCTTCATTATGCCATAAAACATTCCCTGTGGCAAAAACGGATGGTGATTCCAAATATTTTGAGCGCAACCAGCAGATGGCATAGGTCCCAGTGTCGCTGTCAGTGTGTTGGTCTGGTGTTATCACTCAGGGATGCGGTGGTATTATGGCGGTGAGGCAGACAGCTTGGTTGTTTGTTGATTTGATAAGGTCCTGACGCTTTCCTAATTCTCTTGGCCCCCCTCTAAAGCAGTGACCAGCTTATTCTACGTTTCAGAGCCTGGCCAAGCATGGCAGTCCGTTCCTCATATAAAAGCACTGCACGGAATTCTGCTGCTGCTCTACTCTCTAGCCAAAATGTTGTATGTGCAAGCTTGCTTGCTTACTTGCAAAGCATTAGAGAATATCTTCTGTCTGACTCTGCTATGTTGGTATCTTACCACAAACTGTGTTGTTTTTAAAGTAATCACAAATAGACATCGACAAAAATGGACATACCGTAAGAAAAGTACATTCCATAGATAAAAACAGAAGTCAGTGGCCTGAATGTTCCCATACGTTTTGCACAGTAGTGTCAGAAACCACATAAACAAGTCTATTTCAGATTACTTAGCTGTAATTTTTGCATGACTGTTCCTTTGTGACCTACCCTTAGGGCTTTGTTTATTTTATTCATGCAAACTCGGTGTGTCGGAGCCAAAAAAGCATCCCCCTGCGAGTCTGTCTGAACCCAACTCCCTCATTAGTCAATACCAGAGAGTCTCATGCAGTCTGTCTGTGTGTGCCTCTCCACAGCACCCCGGCAGGCCCGGCCGGACAACAGCGGGCCCTTTGTAAGACCCGATGTGTGAGAATCTGCGTGCAAGGCGTTAAGCACTAGTTAAGGAAGCGTGGCCGTGTGCACCCAGTGGAGAGATCATATTCACCTCTAGAAAAGAAGCCAGGGGTCACTTAAGGACATCCTGCATGACCTCCCGCTCAGGCGTTTCTTACTAATGAGCAGTGAACATGTGTGACTGCTGTTTATATTTAAAGTGCATCGTACAAACTAATTATACCCTGTTTTGTGTGAAACATTCATTAGTTCACTGTATGTAAAGTATTGGCAGTATTACAATATTCTAAGAAAAGCTTGTGGTGTAATGTGATAAATTATATCACATTAACGATAGAAATAGCCAAAGTTGTACTTGAATGAGTATGCATGCGACAAATAGAATCTTGAAAAAAAACTTCTAAAAAAAATGGTCAGTTTGACCCTAATGCATCATATCAGAACTGATGCATTGGACTGGAAGGTGGCTGTTCAGGATGGGACGGTCATCGTTTTTTCATAGATTCAAATAAGCTTTTATGTATTGATTCATTCCACGTTTGCGTTCTCCAAGCATGTCGAGCTGTCTGGGGATATGATGATGGTGGCAGCTGAGGTGAAAAGATGAGGTGACTGAGGTCCTGTGTCTCAGAGGAAAGCCTGTTCTAGTCCTCACACTCCCAGCATGTCCAGCTGAGTAGATCCAACCACTGGGTAGCGCATAAAAAAATCACAAAATAAACAAAAAATTGAAGTGCTTAGGTAACTAATCTGTTGAAATGTATTTGGGTTTATTGCCTGATCAGAAGTTTCTATCAAAGTCTTTATTGAAGTCTTTATAGTTGAACATGTTACACACAGCTGAACCATGTTACATGTCTCTTAAATTGCCCCACATTGTTGAAAGGATGTTTGTCTGGAAGCCAATAAGACACACTTTATTATACTAATATAATTAGTTGTCTTCTGGTCACCTTTTATTCAAATTATGTTAAATATTTTCAAAATATGTTAAGTGTGCGTGTTTTCCCCACGCACCCTCAATAGATCAGCTCTTCATCCTTGTGTGGATCACTGAGTTTCCATTGTAATTTTTTATGCACACGCTCATAAGTTCCTGAAATTTAAAAGTGAAGAATTCTAGGAAATTCTGACACATGTTATGTGTTTACCAGCCATTCTTTCTAATTGGATGTGTTCTCTACAGCAGACCTTGTCCTGGACTATGAGTGAATACAGAGAGCATATGCTTCTTGGCAGTGCAATAAAGATGCATTAGTGGTTGTGGTTGCTGGTTTGCTTGAAAAGTCTTTAAAAGCCTGTAAGAAGGGCTTTCGTTCCCACAGCTGCCATTTGCTCAAAGTGACATCAGGCAATCCTGGATGTTTAGTTTTCCCCCACTAAAAACATACAGTTTTCCCAAACCCTCTTTAAATCCTCATGTAATGTTTCTACAGTGACTTTGCCTGAAGGACCATACAGAGAGGTTTTTGTTGGCTGGCCATGACCATGCAAGAATCCTTCTGAGCCTTCTATATGTTGTTTAACATCACCTCTATACGACCAGATTACCTGGACAGGCAGGAATAGTGGAATCTGGGGCTGTGTCCAGATGGTTGAATGAAACGTCCTTTCCTATCTGCTTTTCTTGAGTTTTGCCTTGTCTGGTAGCCGTGTGGGTTCACAATCTACTCAGCTCTGCCAATATATTTAGTGAAGCCATGTGCTACAGATCAGGCAAAATCAGGGACAGCGGATGGGGAAGTAAATTTTATTCAGCTGTTTGGACGTAACATAATAATGGCCTACAAAATAGTTGTTTTAACAGAGATGAGGTTTGTTTTGCAAGTATTCAGACGCAAAGCGCAGTGCAGAACCCTTGAGGTCAGATAGATGTCATACGGATAGATGTCATCACTGTTTTAGGGGCCGTTCACATATCTCGTCTTTTGCGCGTGCAAGTCCATTATTTCAAATGTAGACGCGCGGCCGCCGCGCTCATAATGGAAGCGCCCGTTTTTTCAGGCGCGTCTGCACTGCACCGAGTTGAAAACATATCAACATTTCAGAATGCCACAAGTGCACTGCGGGTCATGTGACAGGATTCAGCCAATTAGCTTCCTCGCCTTTTCCGTTACACTCACGCCTCAGCAGAAACATGGAGGAGCAGCTCATCATTGTGCTCCAGGGATTTCCTGAGCTTTATGATTTGTCAAGCCCTCAAACTTTTCCTAAAATATAATCCAGCTGGTCCTTGTCGAGTCTGAAATAGGCATTGAACCTCCCATTGTCCAGGCGGAGCTCCTGGATCAGCTGGTGAAATTCCCCGTGTTTTTTACGGTTTTGAAGAATGGGGTGCACCCAAACACTACGGTGTTTTTTCTTTTCTGCATAAATAGTGTAGCAGAGTTACAGCAAGGGTTTTTCGTTGGAGGAAATGGAGAGTGCGGCTAATGATGGTTGCTTAGCAACGACAGATGCTTCCGGAGCGTAAGCGCCCGAGCGCTTTTGGAAAGCAGGAGAAAGCGACGCGTCTAGCGTTTTCCACGCGTTTTAGGCGCGATATGTGAATGGCCCCTTAGAGTGCACTTTGGGCTATGTAGCGATTGAATGTGATGTTCTAACCTTGTTATTTTCTCAGCTTCTCTAAGGACCGGCCGGGCTGCAGGTTTTCATTCGGACAAACCAGGAGCTCGTTTCATATTGGTCCCAGTCAACACTGCTAATGGCCCTATTCAGATAAAGCACCCCTGCCTTAATGGGTCGAATAATTATTAGGGATGCACCGATCAATCGGCCACCGATCGGAAACGGCCGATTTTTTGGCCTGATCGGCCTAATCGGTGATCGGCCGATCACTCACACGTATTGCCGATTTCAAACCGATCTTCCGCATGCGCTTTACTTGCAGCACAGACACGCATTCAGACTCCGTTCACGTGAACGGAGGCGTTTCTCCGTGAGCGCCCGCCATTCAAATCTGCTCAACAGCGATTGGTTGCCGCT
>JBBPDE010166310.1:0-19424 GCA_037974605.1 Nannopetersius ansorgii
CTCTCTCTCTCTCTCTCTCTCTCTCTCTCACACACACACACACACACACACACACACACACACACACACACACACTTTCCCTCCTAGTCAAGAAGGAGTTGCATGAGCTAATTCAGTACCATGCACTCAAATTACTGAGCCAGAAAAGGAGGGGGGAGAGCGTGAGAGAGGGAAAAAGGGATAGAAGGTATTGGGTGGGAGGGAAAAGAGAAGAGAGAAGAGAGAGAGAGAAAGAAAGAGAGTGTGCATGAGTGAGTGAGAGAGAGAGAGGGAGAGAGTGTGAGTAAGTGAGTGTGTGTGAGAGAAAGAGTGAGGGAGAGGGAGTAGTGAGGAGTTGTAGACAATGCAGATGAAGCAACAGCTTGAGATTTGAAGGGAGACCGAGTGAAAAAAGTAAGCGCAGTCCAACTGCTGAAAGAGAAGAGAGGGAGGGAGATAGAGAGAGGCACAGAATGGGCTGGGCTGGAAAGCCAAGGCAAAGAAAACGTGTCGTAAAGTGACAAAGCCCAGAGGAGAGCAGGACAGGAATGTAGTCTTTTACAGAAGCCAAAGAGAGCGAGGAAAAGAAGAGGAAAAGAAGAAAGGCGAAATCAAGAAGACGGGTGAAATCAAGTACCAGCTGAGCAGCAATCGAAACAGAGAAAGAGAGAGAGAGAGAAAGAGGGAGGACCCAGAAGATCTCAACCATAGGGAGAATATAGAGAAAAAAGTGGAAGTGACAAAGGGAATACAAAACGAGACAAGGATGAGAGAAGAGAATATGATGACTTTTCCAGCGTCTGCTTGTGTATCTACGTGTTTGTGAGAGTGTACGTGTTCTTGTATGAGGTATGAGGGTTCACCTCTTAAGGCTGCTGGCTGCCGTCCTGTTCCTTGTCTCCTTCTGCAGCGTGCTGCTCTGGCTCTTCCTCAGTAGCAGGTGAGTGTGGGCTTTTCTCTTCTTTTGACATGTGTGAACTTTGCATTCACCAAACTTTAACAGTAGCAATACACACCCTGTCAGGAGAACTAAATGAGCTAACAATTTCTGCCTCCTAGGCTCTCTGAGATGGTCTGGAACAACATCCCAGTAAGTTTTGTAAATTGATTTAACAATAGGTTTAGAAAGATAAGATAAAGATAAACTAAGATAAGATAACCATTTTTTATTCTCATGGGGGAGAAATTTGCATTTGGATAGTACAAAAGAAGAAAGTAGAAGCGACTTAACCAATAGAATAAAAACTACATAATGTGGCAATATAAAAACTGCATACTATAGAAAATATTACAGAAATCTAAATATATACGTTTGTATATTTCTGTGTGTATGTACACAGTGAGATATTCAGCAGCAGCAGACATTGAATGATGCACAGTAATATCACCAGAAAATGACTTTTAAGTATTGATTTATTCATGTATTCAATTTATTTGCATGATTTAAATTTATTATATTAAATCATTTCACTGAAATTTAATACAATCAACAATCCAAATGTAATTCAGTTGTAAACAAAAACATAATCAAAGGTCATTTTGATTAATTTAGATTTCACTGAAACTCAAACAAATGAACAAATTAATAAATTAGAGCTTTTAATACATTGTTTTTATTTTAAAGCCCGCAGACAAATAACTTTTTTCCAAGTTAAAACACCATGCCCTTTTAGACATTAATAAAAGAAGGGCCATTGAAAATGAACATAGAAAAATATGTTAATCCAAGGTATGACTATATAAAACTTGAAATATTTCACCTTAGTATGTAATAGCATTCTCTTTTTTTCTGGACTGAATTCAAGCATGGTCATTTTAATGTACTTGTACTGTAGTTTTGATTATTTATTGTACTTTTAAATCCTGTTTGCCGCACTACAGTTACCACAACCACATAGCAGTGCAGGAGAAAAAGCAAAAAGAATAGTACCTAAAAGAGTTTGTAAAAACATTTATATTTGTATTTATTCATACAAAATGATCAAATGTTTTCAAATCTGTCTTAGTTGTTTCTGAAGTAATAGTGCTTCTACAAGAAGAGGACACACTGTGACTCCACTGATATGTACTTCATCCCCATGTGCTTAAAGGCTGGATTCCATTTTTAGTATTTGAGTCATGTGATAGCACAAGCCGTGGCAGATGATTCACAACAGATACACAGAATGGACAAGGCAGGGAATGACCCGGCCTGGACATGAATGTAACATTGGCATTATTATGACTCTTAGTAATACTGAGAAACGTGTATCACATCTAGCAAATCGCCCCTGTCAGGACAAAACCTCAACATCTCCAAAAGTGTATTATAAAGGAAGCTATGGCAAAAGTATATTATTGTTTCATTTTCTATCAGTCCATTCATCATGAAACTGTTACTCAATATAAAGAGATTCTTATAATATAATAACATGTATTATTATTGGGTAGTGAAGAAATACCATGTATATGAACTTTGGCATTGCCCTGGAAATATTTCCAATAAGGAGACTTTAGTTTTATGAATCTCAATACATTTTAATTGTAATTATTATTGCATGTGGTCAGAAAACTAGTTTCATGGCTATTTAACTTCATCAGAAGTCTCTAAACCCGGGTTTCTCAACCATCGGCGCCATGGACCAGTGATGGGCCGCGAAGACTTTTGATTGGGCTGCAAATCTAAAATCAAGACATGCCGTTGGTCTGCAGTTGGTTATTTAATATAATGCTGTGATAGATAGGTGGGCCTTAATGTTGAGGACCATTGCTCTAAACTGTCTCAGACTCCATAGTTGGAGACCATCGTCCTTGTACTTCAAGCCTTGGAAAAGGTCAGTGCTTCTTTCGAAACAATAAAATAAATTCTTTCAGTAGTGGAAGCTCTGTCTCACTTTCAAACGTTTTTTTCACAGCCTGGTTCTTTTTTTTAAACAAACAAACACCACAATAAATCACATAAACAGTTTATAATATTAAAATTATTTTAAAAGGGACATAAAAAATATACAGCATTAAGTACCAAAATATATGTGTATATAGTCATTAAGGAATGTCCACTTCTTTGTCTCTTCGCCGTTAGTATAGTCGGCAGTCACACTACTTGAATATCTTTGAATATCTGTTTTTTACCCGAAACTATATTCTAAGCAGCCACCCATCCTGTATCACTGCTTTTAAATGTTCTACTGCTGTTATCAAAAATTTGATAATAAATCCTTACATTTTAGGCAATATATTCATCTCCAATTATATGTCTTGGTAATGAAAGAAAAGAAAACAAAAAAAATATGAGTTTACTGAGTACGGTCTCATGGACCAGGTCGGGACTGTCTTCATTAGGTCACTCAACAGGCTTGATGCACACATTTCCCTAATCAGGTTTCAAGGTGGTGAAGGAATCATCTGTATTCTGAATACATTTACCAAAAAAGTCTTGCAGAAATCTATAAAATATACCTGATAGATTATCATAACTAGTTCTTCACTTTTGATTGCAATTAAATTTATGGCATTAATCAGACGCTTTTATCCAAAGTGACTTCCATTCCCTTACTACAGGGGACAGTCTCCCTGGAGCAACTTGGGGTTAAGGGTCTTGCTCAGGGACCTAGTGGTGGTTTTGCTGAAGGTAGGATTCTAACCCATGACCTCTTGGTCTGGAAGCAAGTATCCTACCCACTGAGCTACCTCCACCTCTTTAAACAATGAAAACAATGAAAAAATGCCGAATTGGTCTGGATTGTAAGTCTATTCAACTGAGTGCAACTATAATGCATTTTGATCATCATGATCAAATGGCACATAAGTGTCTGCTTAAGTGTACAAAAAAGTGTTGCAAAAGGACAAATTAAACAAATAAATGCTGATATGATGTGCACAAGTGACTGGAGGATGTGGAAACTGAACAAGCAATATTGAGAATTTCAATTCTGCTCTGAGAAATGCACCAAAGCAACTGAGATAAACATACAATGACCTGGAAATTAGTGGACTTATAGTGAAATCAAGAGATAGTGTCATTCTTTTGGACAAACACATACAGTATACACAGACAGTTTATTTTAAAGAAGCGTCTAAATACCTTCATAAACACAGAATATATTTTCGGAAGCTAAAATATCATCTTAATTTGTGATGCAGAAATACCCTAGGTCGATCTTAATGCTTCAGCTCACCAAGACATGTTGGACAACGCCATGCTTCCAAATTTGTGGACACAGTTTTTGGGGAAGAACTTTTTCTATGCCAGCAGGATTGTTCCCCAGTGCTCAAAGCAAGGTCCATAAAGACATTGTTTGTTGACTTCAGTGTGGATGAACTTGACTGGCCCACACAGAGCCTTGGCCTCAACCCCACCCAGCACCTTTGGGATGAACTGTAATGAGATTGCGAGCCAGGCCTTTCCGTCCAACATCAGTGGCTGACCTCATAAAGGCTTTACAGAATGAATTACCTCAAATCTCTACAGAAACAGCTGTTATAGCTGCATAGGGGGGATCAACTCCATATTGTCTATGTATTTTAAAAGCAATGTCAATACAGTCCCTGTTAATGTGATGTTCATTACACCCTAATACAAAACTGGTATATTTACATGCGGTTAGAATACTAGGTTCAGTATTAGTTAGCTTACCAAAAAGTCACCAGAAGTCTCCATGACTCTGTAGTTGACCCATCCTCTAAGGTTTTTCCTCAGCGTTGTTATTACTATAGTAACAAATACAGTTACAATAAATCAAATAAAAAACATTTTATAAAATGTCATATGCAACTGTAGAAAAATATACAGGTTTAAGTAGGACAGGATCTGTTTATAAAATCATTAAACAATATCTTCACTGTATAGAATCTGCCCAAATTTGAGAGCTTTGTATATAGAAATGAAGAAATGGACAAAATGACATATGAGTGGTTCTCAATCTTTACAACATTAAGGTGCACATATCTATCACAGCATGTTGCCAAGGCCCACTTGGATTAGATTATTAGATGATATTAAATAATTGCGGACCAATGGCCTTCCTCGATTTCATATTCGTGGCCCAATCAAAAGCCTTCGCGGCCCAGTGGTTGAGAAATCCAGACATATATCACATTTCTTTTAACAACCGTGGGCATCAAAAGTGTATGATGAAAATATTCTGTTCAAGGTGTCATTTTTTGTTCCTAAACTAACTTTGAGCTATTGAACCTTTCAAACATCCCTTCTAACCAGCATAGCTTTTGAATTGTTTCACTCAGGACTGCTGAGTCATAACATTTTTGTGTGATTGTAGATAATGTAGAGGGTGTGTGACTTGCCTGGCCCTCAGTTAAAGACGTCTCTAGAGCCTCTAGAGACTTTGACAGCCGAAGAAACTGATGAAACTTTTGAAAAAGCATTTGCTTTGGAGAAACTCTCGCTCTGTTTCATAAGCACTGGCTCCATCACACCCATACACTGGGGTCTGCTGACATTCCAAAATAATCAGAACACTGTAAGCTTAAAGGTTGAAACAGATTATGAAAGCTGGCTTTGCTTCTCTGTGAGAACAGAGGAGGAAAAAACGCATTTAATTTCTTAATGAACTGTAATAGAGTTTGCAAGAACTTTCCCCAGCAAAAATGATTAGTCTTGATATGTGAAATGTGAAACTTTAAGAAAGATAAAATGCCTCATAAAGATAAGGCCTCAGAAAGATAATACGCCTTTCCTAGCTAGTTATCACCAGAAAGAGAAGCTTCTTTATTGGCTTATTTTACAAGATTTTTTAATAAATACTTCTCTGTACTTTTTAAAATAAAAATGAATTTTGCAGGTCATTTTTTGATCTTGCCCACTGATCTCTCTCTTCTTCTGTTTCTCTATCCCTCCACAGTGACGCGGGCCTTCATGGTCTGCGCTACGCTGGAAGAAAACACGACTTTGTTAAGTCTGACTCCTGCAAGGCCTGCAAGTAAAAACGCACAAAATCTCACATTCCATTTCACGCTGCATATAAATTAATACAAAAATAAATTTGCACAAGCATGTTTTGTTCAGTACTATTGGTGAAAGAGGAGTCCAAAGAGAGTCCAAAGTATGTAAGCACCCAAACATATGTATTTGCAGGACTTTCCAAAACTACATACATATATATTTCTATATATTATATTTATTGCAGTAATTACAGCCTCCAACCTTCTGAAATTATTTTACACTAGATTTGGGACTATGGCTATAGGGAATCATATACATTCAGTTACAGCTATGACATAAAAATAAACAGCATCATAATACCTATTTACGAAGTTATTAAAGAATGTCCACTGCTGGAATATGGCCAGTCACAAGTGAATATAAATAGATACATGGGAGCTGAGACCAAAATCCAGTTATTGACATGAGAACATGTGTTTTAAATTGGAGATAGTGGACCAAGTTAGAGTCATTTAAATGTGTTTTTAACTGTAATTATTGTGTTACTATTAAACTGTGATATCCTCACTTTCAGTATGGTCCCACTATACTGGTATATATCCTCAACACTCACCTAACAAGAACACTACTGAGGTGAGATGTGATAAGGTCTAAACACAAAGATATGCAGTGAGGTTGAGAACAGGCCATCTGTTTATTTCTAGAGCTTGCTTTGTGCACTAGTGAACAGTTGGGACTGATGTGTTTTCAGAGGCTGTTTGGAACTCATTACTAAAGTTGCTGGAACTCACTTATGATTCAGAATTTTATAATCTTACTAGAATAAACAATTTTGTCAGCAATAAAAGTCATTTCCAGTTTCATATATAGTTCAACAGCTGTTGAAATGATGCAAAAATGTTAGTGTACCTTTTCATTTAACATTTCTTTTTGTCTGAAATTGATGTATAACTTATATGACTGTTTTATCTGCTATGAGAGCTAAGTCTACACATTATGGATCCAGTATAAACTTTATGCAGATAAAACACAAATGATGCGCTTTTTAAATTATTACTGCAAATGAGTCTCAGAATAAGATGCTTGTTAAGTTTCACACAGACACACTGACCCTTTGACCAACAGGTTTTAGCCGATAAGTCAATTTACCCAGAAACGAGTTTTGGACATTACTTTAATTTTCATAATTGTTAAAGTATTCTACAACATTGCTTGTATCGCTGTATTTTAATTAGAGTCTATCAAAATATATCATTTTCATGTTCTTTGGAGGACCAAACCTCTGAATCCTGTCTTCTGGGCTCTGGTTTCTGAATTTGCAAACTTCTGAACTCGTTGTTCATTAGTTTGCATGTTAGTTGTGAAATGAGTGGCCTAGTTATATTTTCCATGTCTGCAACTGAATGTAAACACTCTGAATAATATATGAAACGAGTTCCATCAGTACTGTGGTTGATGCTTTATAAGTGTTCTTTTTATAACAAGTGTATTTAGAGATGTGAGATAACAATTGAGCTCTGAATATGAAAGGACTGATTTGGCCTCTGAACAGAAACTGTGGCCGCATTAAGGCACCATAACTATGACATAACCAAGAATAACTTAATGTCCTGTTCACAACATCATATACAGGCCTGTATTTTTTTTGAGAACCAAACTCGTTTTATGTGGAAATCCCCACAACAGTGCAGTAACTGCAGTGACTGCAAATATTCTTTGTCTTTTTTTGCTTTTTGTGGCAATAAATATATTTTCTGGATGGTTTCACACAAGGGGACCTGTTGTATATCACAACGGGGACAGCACTCAGACACTTCAAACCCCACAGTTCAGTAGATCTCCTCATTTTGTATTTTTAGCCCGAAAACCGTGAGCCGGATCTCATTCTTTAAATGCGATCCGGGTGTAGACTTTTGTACTACAACTGGCTGGTAATTTAAATTCGAATACAGGTTTATCTTTACATTTTCTTTAAGGGTAATGCATTAAACTGAGTTTGTATGCATTTTTTTTTACCAAAACACAGCAACTTGGTTTTTCACTATACGCATGTGCTCTTGAAACGCAAGCCCTGTGAAATGCAGGGGTTTACTGTATATCCCTTTTTAATGTTATACTTTAAACCCAGTTTGAGATCCTAGTTGTAGAGTAAATGGGGTGCATCTGGTTATAGAGTATGTCATGTTGGGGTGGTTGTCCCTGAGAAGGCCCAGACCACCTACCACTCGCGGGCCCCACTAATTAAAGGGATGTGCTTGGATTTTGGTCATGTACTGCATGTCTGTATTAAAGATTTCTCAATATGTGTATGTTTTTCAGAGACAATTTTACTATTGACAAAGTCCTGCGAGCGTACTCCCCCCGGTGGAGAAGGCAAGAGGCAAAATTCAAGAGATTCAGGTAACCAAAAACACACTAATACAAAACTACACAAGAAGAGTTTCTTATACTTATGTACAATGAGTCATGTCAAACTCTGCCTCAGCTGCCTTTCAGAAGACAGAAAATAAATTAAATGGCTGCCTCCGATCGCTGATGTCTACATTAAAACGTGAAGCCTAGATTTTCAGAAGAGGAATTATTCTATTGTTTATGTAGCCATAACACAAGATTATTTCAAAGCATATATACACACCCTGTTCCACCCATTGGGCAACCTTCCACTAACAGAACCCCCACCCTGGGGCCAAATACAGCCCCACATTTGTTTACCCATACACATAAATAAAGGATTAACTTAGAGTCCCCATGTGTAAAACAGAAACTGTGGCTTATTCCAGACTTTCCTTCAGGAAATGGACACATTGTCTTATTTTCATCATTTCTTAATGTCATACATGTACACTACCAGTAAAAGGTTTCTGCACACAGGTGATGCTGAGTCAAATTCTAGACTGTCCTTTAATGTTAAACTGTTTCATCCCATTGTTTGTCACTTAATAGCTTGTGAAATATCTAACAGTTGTGTCATGGCGTGTATGAGGTGGGAAAAGAGGAGGACGCTACGGCAATATAGAAGGAACAAAAGCTTTAATATAAACAAGAAAGAAAAATACAAAAAACAAACACAAACACTGGAAAACCAGGAATAATACAAATCCAGAAATAGAGACAAAACGATAACCATGAAACAAAACCCAGACTCAAAATATATGCAGAACCAAAACAAGCGAAAAACAAACCAGAAACAACATCCAGGTGATAACCAAACAGAAAGACAAAACGGCGAGGCTTGTGCTTTCCGGGCTTACAACCAACAGAAAAATAGAAAATCAGAAACCTCTCTCGCAATCCGGTGAGAGAAACAGGTTACAGAAACCTACGTGCCTTCGAGCACATACGAGATACAGACATCCAGCGCATCAGCGCGTAAACATAGAGCCAGCTAGGGAGAAGCACGAGCCTGCAAAACAGAAGGAACAAAACACATTAAACATACAATATCAACAAAGAAAACACGGATCAAGAACTCACACACACACACGATGAATAACAAATCTATGGTGTGTCCGAAATCACGCACTACCGTCAGTGCACTGAGATTTAGTGCGTAGTGCGCACTGCCTTCTGTAGTGCGCACTGCTGTGGGTCAGTGCTGTCCTAAATGGAACACTAACGTTTAGCACTTAGCGGAAATGACGGACTAACATTTGCTCGCAATTCTTCAACCGCCAAAATATCTGCTGGTTTTACCGCAGTGTAGGTCAGTAAAATAATTTTATTAACGTTACTTACATTTATACAAACCAGCTACCTCCGCTTGGGCTTGTATTTCACTGTTTGCCGCCGTTATCCAACTCGAAAACACGTTGAAAGTGCCGCCCCCTCCGCTACATGGTCAAAATGGCGCCCGTTTAGTGCGAATAGTGTGCATCGTTCTACACTGCGTTTTCTGGCCAATTTTAGTGCGTCATCTGGGTTCAGTGTCAGCGCACTACGCCCTAAAATCACGCACTAATAGTGCGCAAGTGCGCACTTTTAGAGACACAAGGGAACAGACACAAGGGAACAGGGGTCAGGCTGGGCTTTAAATATTCAAAACAAATGAGAAACACGTGAAACTAATGATAACGGGACGTGGTACAAACGGAACATGCAGACTAGAAAGGGAGAAAGGGAGTGTACGGGAAAAACACCGAAGAAAAGAAAGTGTACTGACATACAGAGAAACCGAAACATATGCAGACACGGAGACAAAACGAAAGCAAAACGGGAACAGAATACCGGAGGCGTGACTAAACCGAACGAATAATAAAAGAAACTAATATTCAGGAGACGGGGAACAGAAAACACGGGAGGAGGGCGAGGCGACCATCACAAGTTGCCTGGTGATTCACATTATTATTATAATTATATTTGGTTTATAATTTTATATTTGGCTTTTTAACGGTCAGTAGTGATGAATAAAAAATTACATTTTTGACTAATAAAGGCATGTGTGAACATGGCATAGCATACAGTGTGAACAATGTGAAATTCTCTCATCATTTAACCCATTCTCCAAGTGAAGCAGGTGGCTGCCACCAACAGTACCTTGCTTAACGGTACTTCAGTGGTGACAATAGCAGTTTGCATTCAAACCCACAACCTTCTGATTGTAGGGCCAATGCCCTAACCACTAGGCCAGCAGCTACACCACAACATGAGTACCATGCAAATGTAGACAATTTCAATGTGCGCAAAATCGTTTGACCGGTAGTGTATTGAGATCATAAACCGAAAAGAAAAAATGATGAAAAAAGAACAGAAATGTGTAAGAGGGACATAGACATGTACACTAGAGAGACATAAGCTTGGAGGGCAGATGTTATCCCAGGTTCCGTATGCTTTCTGAGGTTTTGCTCAGATGCCTATCAGATGAGAAGGTTTAAAGAAAAGGTCTTTTTCAGGTCATTGCTAAGCAGCAACTGCAATGCCTTATCTAAGGCTGTGGTCACGCAGACTAACACGCCTGTGGGGTCAAAGGTTGTGTATGATGGAGAGAAGACAAAGCCACTGCAGGTGACACCAGCGCTGTTCAAGACATTTGCCAAGGTATGGTGTGTGTATGAGTGTGTATACAAATGCAACACATGTTTGTCTGTGTTGGTTGAGTAGCAGCCCTTTAAAAAAACATCATGGGAGTGTGTATACATGTGTGTATATATGTTGCATGTCTGTGTGTATTTTTAGGAGCAGCCTTTTGGAAATGCAACATGGGAAACATGTGCTGTGGTGGGAAATGGAGGGATCTTGAGTAACAGCAGCTGTGGTGATAAAATCAACTCTGCAGACTTTGTGATTAGGTGTGAAAAAGTTAATCTAGAAATAGTTAGAAGTAGAAGTAGAAGTTCTACACACACACACACACACACGCACACACACACACACACACACACACACACACACACAAACTACATAGGCAAAAAAAATAAATATTCAATTTGAGCAGACCCCTTACTTTCAGAAAAGGGCATTCTTAATGCTTCAATCATGCTTCCAACTTTGTGGACAAAAAAAAAATACTGAAAAATGGTCTCTCCCTGCTCTCTCTCAGGTGTAATCTTCCTCCACTGGGGAGTGGCCATGAGAAAGATGTGGGAAACAGGACCAACCTGGTCACAGCTAACCCCAGCATCCTTGTCGAGAAGTGAGTGTGGGATCATACAAAGAGCATTGGCAATTGAACAAACATTGTAGTACATAACATGCACACTTTACACTTTGCCACATACAAATCTATACTGTAAGACATAGGTGCTCACTAGAGCACTTTCTTCAGCTGTTACAGTACTTCTTAAATTCTGCATCTAAAATTAAATTCTCTTTTTTGCTCATTCATAAGCAGAAAGTATTCAGGACTATATCTTACACTTATAGATAGAAATTGTACAAAAAAAAGGCTGTGTGTAAATATGATAACATGTAAAAAAGTCAGCAGGGAGATACAGAGCAGTACACAGACAAACATGCTTATAGTGATGTACATTAATTTAGTGTTGATTATTATGCAAGCTAAAAATAGAAAACGCTTTGCCTCGTTAGGCTACATTTGAAGGCATGCCACTGAAATGTTTTGGTTTATAGGGATAGGCAATTCCATTTTTAAATTATATTTTGGCAAACATTTACACAATCTTGTCATCTTATCACACAGCTAATTGTATCCTGTTAGTTGCATGCAATGTAAACTCCACCCAACTGAAAATTTGAATTAAAGTCGCACCCATTTGATTACACCATTAACTTTTTTCCCCCTTTTTGCTTCATATATAAGAATATCATTTTTGACATCTCATTATCGATTAGTCTAGTTTTTTTTAATTTTGGTGTATATTTGAGGTTTTTTTGTACTTTTTATGTGAAGCCTTAGAGAGTAAATGTTAAAGTTGATGCCATTCTCATTCTATCACAGAAGCTATACAGGTTGATTCTTGTGGAGTACTACTGTAGTACTGAATAAAATGAGCTATCAACCATGAATACAGAATCCAGTTTTCAGTGATCTAATAAACCACCTCCTGTTTTATTTTCTTGACCATTAATTCAGGATGGGTGGATCATTGATACCTTGGATTCTGATGGATCTTTTTAATAACTGATCCTGATGCAAAATATGAATACTGACTGTCCATTAAGCAGTAAGCCGAACAACCATCCTGTAATGGTCTCAACTGTAACTCTAGTGCTGAAAAAAATGGAAACGCCTTCTACATAAGGTTCTCACATACAAGCAAAAGACATCTGTAATGGCAGGTGGTGTCATTGCATTACACAAAAATCAGTATATGTTCCAGTTTATTTAATACTGTTTTAAAGGCTATCAATATAAATGTTAAATTAGAAACATGTCTATATTTATAAATTCAACTAAATCTATATATTTATTTGAAATGACAAGGAATTCCTCTTTACATGCACAAGAAGACTTTAAAACCATCATGAACCGTATTTGTATGGTGTTATTAGTCTTGGTGTTACTTAGTCTTGGTATCAGATTCAAACTGGTATCGCCCATCGCTACCACTACTCCTGTGGAATGATTTCATTCAACATTAGATCAGAAACTCAAAACTCTGGCCTAGCTATCAGAGATACCCAATTAGACCCTATTAGTCTTGCACCAGAGTTATAAGACTACAGATGTTTCGATTGAACCACATGGCTAAATTAACACACATAGCCTCAAACTGCCTGAAAATGCCCCAAAAGTGCCCCACAAATATCTAGTTTCAGATGCTTCTTTACATCTTTTTATCTGTAGATTTATCTGTAGATATATTTTGAGAAAGGGATAATAATTGTTGCTTTGTGTAGCAATAGTTGGTCTGGAACACAACTATGAACACAGACTGCAGGAGAGTATATCTCTGATTTATATATCCTGCCTTCCTCTCCTCAGCCTCATCCTGAACATTAAGAGCAATGACTACACTGATCTAATCTCAGCAGCACCTTACGTTTCCTTTGTCTCTTTCCATTTCCTCAGGTTTGCTGGGCTGATGGAAAGGCGTCGTCCGTTTGTGGAGAGCCTCCGTCCTTATGGTGACTCCCTGCTCCTGCTGCCGGCCTTCTCCTATGGCCCCAACACACCAGTGTCACTGCGTGCAGTCTACGCGCTGGAGGACTTCGGTGTTGTTCGGCTACGGCCCATGTTCTTCAACCCTGAGTACCTGAGCAGCCTGGCACATTTCTGGCGTCGTCAGGGCCTTCGCTCAGCACGCCTCAGCACAGGTCTCATTGTGGCCAGCCTGGCTCTGGAACTGTGTGCCAATGTCCATTTATACGGCTTCTGGCCCTTCAGCCTGCACCCGCACAGCCGCCATCCAATCACCAATCACTACTACGATGACCGGCAGAGCAAGAAGAACGTGCACTCCATGCCAACTGAGTTTGAACACCTTCTGCGGCTTCATATGCAGGGCGTAGTCCGGCTGCATCTAGGGGAGTGTTCAACAACTCAGCCAAGCTGAACAGACAGTTTTGAAGAGGCTTTGGCATCCTTGATTATTATAAGCAAAAAGGCCACGAAATAAAAAGGGATATGGATCTTTAAGCTGTGAGTAAAATGCCCATTCAGCAGGCCAGAACTACACCATGCCAAGCAGAAACTGTGGATCCAAGCCAGATTGTCCTTGCTAAGGGAAAGAGAGGCCCAGTGGGACTTGTACTCATATGCATTAACTGAATCATGACACCTTTCTCTACATTTCATTGATATTTAAGTGGCAATTATTTAAAGTGGCAAAACTTTCTAGTTATTTGCACTAGGATGGTTTCAGTGACTAACACAAGTTGACACCATCAGTGGAGACTCCTTTAAGTGGAAACAGTTCAAATAGTCAGATAATTGAACTACCTCTTATGTATAGCAGTCCTCAAAACCCGACAAAAAATATAATTTAAGAATGATAACAGTTTAACATTCGATATGCAAACACGAAGAACAAGAATGTAAAGTTTGATATGCATATGTGAACTGAGATCATCCTAATCTCAGTATCAAGACTACATAAAGAAAATGAATAGTTTTGGTTTTCAGCAATCTGTGTTATCTGTTAGAGCCAGGGTGACAACAGACGTTGCCTACCATCACACTGAGGAACTATAGGGAACATCCAGGTTGCCTTTTTTACTGTTTTGCCCACACATTCGTCGAAAGCTGCTTTTTGCTTTTTGAGGAATTCTTGGTAAACACTTGAAACAGCTGTGCATGAAAAACCTTTTGGAGAAGCTAGGACTAGCCTACAGAGCACCAGCTGTCATGCAAAGTCGTTTAGCCTCTTTCAGTGCTCAACTGATGCCAGATATGCTAGTCTGCCTGAATTACATCACACATCGCTGTCATGTGACATGTCCTACTGGAATGTACCAATTGTTTTTGGCAACTAAATTGGCAACTCCTTCAACAAAGCTCTTTCAGCTAGTATGTTCTCCAGTTTAAACTGTGGAGCGCTGTACTATTTGCTGCAATGCTTGATCATTTGTTTAACCAGGTGTGCTTGTTGGAGCAGTTCTCAGGATAAGTAGTTGAAATGTAGGAATGGCCAAGATTGTTCAAATCTGCACTGCAGAACTTGATGCCAGGTGTTATAACCTAACAAAACAAAACTGTATCTTTCAGAGTACAAGCACTGGGGTGGTGCCCGGAGGGGTATTCATTTCCTTTACTTAGGAAACAAAATTAAACCGTGTCCTTCTGCAATTGTGTTTGTTGCATTGACTCTGTAGATCTTGAGTCCAGGATTGAAAATTATAAATTTTTTTTTATTTATGTTACATTACAAATACGTCGACTGCAAAAAACAAAAAAATCTTAGCAACTTACAAAACTAGACAAAATATATTGAAAATGACTTTGTTGCACAGAAATGTCTGCCAGTGGTGTAAGCAACATGTACTTTTTTTTTTAAATAAGCAAAATAAACAATTAAAAGCAAAAAATTCTAGATAACTGAACAAATCTAGATAACTGATAACAAATGTGATGTATTGACTTTTGTTTGCTATGGTTGTGGTTTTTTTTTTGCAATGCACTTTTTTTTTTTAGAAATTACACAAAGTACAGTTTGTATATTCCGTTGGAATGTATCTCATTTTCAATATACTTTCTTGCTTTGTAAATTTCTAGGAATGTGTAGTTTGTCCAATTCTTTGCTGTGAAAGTGAAAGCAGTCTTTTAAACTAGTTTAAAGCACGGTGGACATTATGGACCATATAGTGCCTTTGAGGATAAATTTATCTGAACAGGACTCTTTCTGACCTTGTACGGGGAATTGATAAAGTGTTTCAGAAATGAATCAGGCTGATTATTGTCAGACTCTCTGGTTTTAGAACTCAGCAGCTGTTTGTAATGAATACACTGTGGTTTAAGCTGAAGAATGAATGTTATGTTCATAGTACACTACAAACCAATTTAATCTGTTTGTGAATACACCCTAGAACAGCACTTCCTGCTTTTTGTCCTCTGAAGTCAGCTTTTAATATGCCATCATCTCTACTGCTCTGCCAACAGTGCCATGTGTCATATTTCTATAGTGCCGAGTTGGGATTTATCTCAAGGACGTTTTTGCAGTACCTGGGATTATTAGAGGAAGTATAATTTTTAAGTTAGTCAGAGGAAGGAAAGGGAAGGGAGGAAAGGTATGGGATGTTCATATATTTGAAAAAAAGGACCAAAACATGTCATTTTTAGTCAAGGTTCACAACAAGACATTCAGTCTTTATGGTCCATATATACAGGGGTTGACATAATTTTTGGGGAGTGCGCACCAGGGTCCATGTCTTGACGTGGTTCCAGGGTGTGGTTATGCGTGCAGTATGAAATCACAAATTAGGTATGCATTTGCACTTTGAAGACATTTACATCATTTATCAGATGCTTTTATCCAAAGCAACTTCCATTCCCCTCTCTGGAGCAACATGGGGTTAAGGGTCTTGCTTAGGGACCCAATGGTGGTGCTGAAGGTAGGATTCGAACCTGTGACCTCTTGGTCCAGAGGCAAGTATCCTACCCACTGAGCTACTCCACCCCACTTATATCAATCCCTGCATATGTAGACTCTAAGCTGCTGAAACTGCATTTTGAGTGTTTAGTTTTTGTGATATCAGAGCAACCCAAGTTATATTCACACTAAGGTGAAAATAAGTGGTTCAGCTTTCAAAACACACGGCAGCCAATTAGAAAACATGCGATTTTAGTCATAGCATTAAGAGCAAAAAGGCTCTTTAAGTCTAAGGGGTGAATACTGATTAAAAGTGATTATGCAAAAATAATTTGTACGGCATGCGTAAAGCCACATAGGCATCATCACTGGGCTTCCAAGAAGCCAATAAAAAAGAACAAAAATGAGGATATGGCCCATCTAAGTTCATTGTGTTGTAGGGATCCTCCTCTGAGCCCCTTACAAATGTCCTTAGCTTCCTCCCACAATGCATTCTATTGAGCTTACAAACTATTGTACAAGACAGAACTATTACAAATGGTCCTTTTTACCAGCTATTGTTTTGTTATCCGTCACTGCTACATGACCTTGTATCCTGTTGGAAAAGGTAAATCCTTCCTATTGTGAATTCGAAACAGGAAATATCTGGGTCTGTTTCTGTCCTGTCCAGATAAAGTGAGAGAAGCACATGTACAGTTCCTTTATAAACACATTAATATTCAAAAAATGTTTTAATAAAATCAGTGGAAATCACACGGAGGGATGACCGAGGTCAGGTCAGCGACACAGACTTAGACAAAAGAACAAAAGTGATAATGGATATAAGAAACCGATATTGAGAAAATGAGAATGCATAATTAAACCAGGAAATATACACTATATGGACAAAAGTATTGGGACACACCCATTTTTCAGGGTTTGGGCTCAACCCCATATTTCCAGTGAAGTGCGACCTTAATGCCATACCATAGCAAGACATTTTGGACAACCCCACACAATTTGGGGAAGAACCTTTCTATTCCAACATGACTATGTCCCAGTGCACAAAGCTCCATATAGACATGGTTGGATGAGTTCAGTGTGGAAGAATCTGACTGGCCCGCACAGTGACCTGACCTCAACCACATCCAACACCTTTGGGATGCCTGACCTCATAAATGCTCTACAGAATGAATGGGCACATATTGCCACAGAAACACTTAAAATCTTGCGGAAAGCCTTCCAAGAAGAGTGGAAGCTGTTATAGCTGCAAAGGGGGGACCAACTTCACATTAAAGTGCATGTTTCTGCATGCTATATCATTATGTTCCTGCTGGTTAAATGGTCAGGTGTCCCAATAGTTTGGTCCATATAATGTAGCTAGGTCTGTAAGTGTATGACATTAGAAAAGCAGTGATTTCAGAGTTCAGAGAAAGGCAGAGTTTAATGCTAATGTTTTTCAGTGTTACTTGCTTCAGGTTTCTAAAGATTTACATTCTTTATGCACAATATTTTAACAAAAACACATTGTTTGCTTCAGTTGCTCATTCAACAAAAATTCTTACCAAAGTTTGTCCAATGTAGCAACGGTTGGCACCAAAGAATACCTAATAGTCTAAACCCTGATGTGCCCCCCTGGTTCAGCAATTTCTGCTGTAGTTAAGTCCCCGCCTTGAGTCGCAATGGCTGTCCAGGCAGCAGGTAGAGAAAACTGCAAAACAACGCTGGAATCGTGAAGGAAAACACCCATCTATAAGTGCTAAGATTGTAATCGCTATATCTAATTGAATCTAGTGCGCAGACATGAGTCTGCTGCAGCATGTTGTGTAAGCAATTTCCTCTGAGATCAATACAGTTTTCTTCCTCTGTTCTGATACTTCAACTATGTGACATTCATAAAGGTGGTATGACAGTTAATGTAAGGCTATAATAAGGTTACAGCATATCACTCATTTTAACATTTAATAACACCATAATTGTAAATGTATAACTGATTACTTCAGTAGTAGTAGTAGTAATAATAATAATAATAATAATAATAATAATAATAATAATAGCTAGATGCATGTCTATGAGAAAATGTGACATGTGACTACATGGTTGTTACTAAACACTGTGGATTTCTTCTCAGCTGATATTTTTTCCTGTTTTTTAAACAGTATTGTTAGTCCAAAGGCATTGTTTTCCAAGCCATACCCCACAGGAACTGAGGCTACTCCCTTAAGTCTATTTATACCCCATTAAAATGTCTCTATATATATATCCTAAGCAAGAACAGGATTTTCATTAGCAGGCAACAGTGACCTATGAAAGGCTTTTCTTCTTAATTGATTAGAGCACCAGACTGTTGGATGCGTTACCAACCGACAGAAAAGATCATGCCTTATAATTTCTCCCCAACCAAATTCAGAGAAAATCTGAAATCCAGTTTCTACTCTAGAAATTGTGCCAATATATAGTAGACCTACTCAGCATGCGGTGGTTTGCAATACCAACAAGCAAAGAATGGGGATATCATTCAGTAAATTAAAGTCAGACATCATACTAAAGGTGGTCAGAATCAGAAAATGACAAATACGCAGTGTTTACAATGTTTATTTATTACTTTCAATTGTTTATTACCAAAATAGGTCTCAAACATGCATTTTCATGAAATCCAAAAAGAGGGAGTTTCCAAAAAATGGAAATAATTAAACATCGCTGGGTATTCCAGCAAAAAAAAATCCCTTTCTTACAAGAACAACAAGCTTTTTTATCCCTTATCATAGAGGAGAAACACGATTAGAAAAAGGGTAAGACAAGAAGAGTGATATTACTTGGGCTGTAATTTTAAGCTGCACATTGCATTTCCCAAGGGAGAAAATAACAAATACACAAACAGGCACATGGACATACACTCTTGGAATGATGAGAGTGTACAGCGCCATCAGATTTTGTTGTGACCCTGCTGGGAAGATGTGCTTACCAAGCAATGTGTCAGGGACTACATGCACACACGCACACGCATACACACACACACACACATGCACACAAATTAAAAAGCAATTTTGGAAGTTTACCCTTCCACAGGGTCAAAGCACATGTACCCTTTCACACACACACACACACACACACACACACACACACACACACACACACACACACACACACACACACACACA
>JBBPDE010168189.1:0-19396 GCA_037974605.1 Nannopetersius ansorgii
ACATTTTCTTTAAGGGTAATGTATTAAACTGAGTTCCAAATGAAATTAAAGTGATCCGGGAGAACATTTGGAGGCATATTTATGGTTTACACTATAAAAACAGGCATTGGGATCTTTTTTTCAAGATTACAATGAGATTAATCTAGATCTAAAAAAATAATCTACGCCCACCTCTAGTAAATTCACATGCAAAGTTTTCCTGTGTAAGCTTCACTAATGGAAGTAAACTCACATGTTCTATCAGGTTTTATGAGGATGCCACCAACCACAAAGAAGCTAATTCATTTAGTGTCCCTTTATCACTGAAAAATAAGTTAAACAGAAATGCTTGTACCGGCTTAAATCTGTGTTGATTATTTTATCTGGCTCGTGCAGAAAATGTCATGCTGCGCTCTTGATAGCAGTGACAATGACTTAGAAGAGAGCACATTTAGATTTAAATGTTTTTGCGAATAAAAAAAACTGTACTTTTTCCCCAATCAGACTTATGATTAACAGATAATGGAAAGCATTATTTGAAGTCCTGCTGTTTGGGACTGCATAGTAACTCGAAGCGGTTAGAGGTGAGCTTGTGACCACTTCAGTCCGTACAGTGTGGAAACTAGTGGCTGAAAGCTTCTATACTAGTTAGCTGAAGTGTAGAAGAAAAACTGTGGGCACCACAGGTCTTGGCTCGTCAGCAATATTTGTTGTAAGGCGGAAATGTGTAGATTACATATTTGGCCGAACCATCACTTTAAGAAAAGGAAGTAAAAGAAAGATGGAAAAAAAAAAAGAGAATAGTAAAGTTGTGTAAATTTCTGAGCAAAGCATATAGGAGCACTTCACACTGATACCCACCATGGCCATTAAGACTGTCACCTGTATTGAAAGAGAATGAAAATGGTTAATCTCAGATGCAGTAAATTCTCTTTTGCTTCAATACAAACACCAACAGGGTCAAGTTTCATGTCACAGTGGCACAATGTGGACAATTTCACAGCATGATCCTGGAAACCAAGACCAATCGCTGCCCATCATTTCACATTTAAAGAGACAGTTAAAGTTTCTACACACACACAGATTAAGCTCAGTACTGAATTTATTGTTCCTGCTACCATTAGTTATTTTAAAAAAAAAAAGAGCTGCAGGCCTGGTTTGAGAAACACTGCTCTAAATTAACATCCTGTTAATCAGGATGTTTAAAATGGATTTCATTTAAAAAGGTACAACATATATAATCAAAAACATGGTATTATGTACAAACTCTATCCAAATTAATTAAAGGAGAATTCTGCTGTTCTTTTTATTTTGAAATCGGAATTTTTGTATAATTCAATCTCTGTAAAATCCTCCAGACTGGTTTAATGTGAAAACATTAATGTAATTTCTTTACCAAGGAGGTGACGACAAACTTAAAACGTAAATTTTATTTACCATCCAAAATAGTGAACCTGTATATAAAATGTCGGTAAAATAGCTGTAAATTCCAAAAGGTATACTTTCTTTGGATACTTTTTTGCTTTACAGCGCCCTGCATGTACCACTTTACAATTGCTGGCTTTGGAAAAAACTTTAAAACGGATCGTAAGAAAAATGTATCTGACATCAGGTAATATAGAAGGGCATATATCCCAACAAAACGCTAAGTTACTTTACTCACATCTTAATGTTTTTATCATTTAAGTATAGTGATGCAGATTTTTAATAAACTCTATAACAAATTAAACAAGCAGAATTGCCCTTCAACAATAGATGTGAATAAGAGAGGGTACTCTTTTTGCTTAAAGGACTGTAAACAACCAAGCTCAGCTGCTAGATGTCTGAACAAAATCCTGTGACATGATGGCAATCTGTGGATCTACTCGAATAGATTTTCAAATACTGATTCATCACAATTGCCATGATATATCGTTTCAACAGCATCAAGAATCGCTATTTGGGTATTAAATATTTCATAATAATTGATTAATTCATACAATTAATACAGTTTTCATTTGGTATAAACTTAAACGATGCTTTGCTTCTGAGGTCGAGAATGCCTCTAACTTTTTGTGTTAACAGAAACTGGAAAAAAGTTATTTTCTTTATGACTTTTAGTGCAGAAACCACAATTTAGCGTAGAATCAAATTCCAATATCTGCAGTTTTGAAAATTCTGAACGGTGGCCCACAGTATTATCACCATTTGGTATAATAATATATCCCCTAACAAAATGTTCTATACCTATACATATATAATATATCCCCAATAATAATCTATACCCCTATATATGTGGAGGTATAATATTTTCACTAATAATATGTACCTATAAAGGTGGTTATAATATGTTGCCCAAAAATAATGTACATACCTATATAAGAATAGGTATATCTAATAACATTCTACACATACAGATATCTTATAACGGTATATCCCTAATAATAATATACCTACATAGATAATATATCTTCTAATACCATATCTATATAGGATTAATAATATATTATTGTATATGTTGCGAGGAAATGTAATTATACACACCCACATTTACATAGGAACTATATATCGCCTACGTATTAATTTGTACTCAGTTACAAAATAAGGCTTCCTTGTAAGTTTCAGGTGTTAGTAAAAGTGTCAGTGGTACACATAAACCATATTAAATTAAGTGAGACGGAGAACCCAAACACGCAGTCCGTCCTCAGGCCTGCTGCTCGTTCCCCAGCAACACTGCCTGGAGTCGCTTCACCGAGACTACACGCTACACCTCACGCTCTTCGGGGATTAATTCATGCACAGTCGGCATGAAGAAGCATTCATCAGGCAAAAGTATACGCACCCTGCTTGTTTTCGGTCAGCTGTCTCTCGAATTCATCAAAATCCGACATTTTGAGTCCGTGCTGGGACGGGCTGGCACGCTCGAGCGAGGAGAAAACACCTCCAGCAGCTTAGCTAGCCGAGTTAGCCTGTTCTACTTCCAAAATAGTAAGTCTTTGCCTGACAAACACGACGTTTTTTTGAAACGTGAGGTCAAAGGATGCAAATTAGCGAAACTAGGTGCAAGTCAGTAGCACCAAACGTCTAAAAGAAAGTAAAAAAGACGTTTTTTCTATGTTGTCGCGCTCCGTTGTGCTAACGCTCCTGTTAGCTAGCATGTAACTTCTCGAGGACGCTGATGCATAGGCTCTGCTGAGACATATACTATAAGTCCCCTATACCTGTTCAAATCTATTATATATCTATAAAGCGGTTTAATGCCTCAGAAGTGTGTCTTCCATTCACAGAAAGGCCACAGGCTCGGCTCGCCGGATAAGTTTGGTGCGCCTTCGCCTCTCGCTGAGCTGCAGGAAGTGATTTTTTTCAAATCAGGCTTTCACTGATGTCCGCCATCCAACGGTGAAGCCTGGTTACTGCTGGGCACACACTACGTGGACAAAAGTGTTGGGAAGCCTGCTCATTCAACCAGTGTTGCGTTCAAATACATAGAGTTTAATATGGACTTGGCCCCCCTTTGGAAGGCTTCACTCTTCTTGAAAGGCTTTCCACATCATTTTGAGTGTTTCTGTGGTGAATCTGTGCCCGTTGATTCTTTACAGCATACTTATGTTGTAACAGCAGTGAATGTGAGTCTTAGCAAGCGAGGCCTCACATCCCATTCACTGCTGTTACACTGCTATATTGTCTATTTATTGTACTGTTTCTGTCATCTCTTGCACTTTTCTCAGTGCTGCTAACTACCTTCTGTGCAATCATCATACTTATGGTGCAATACTCATCATTCCAGAAGGTTTACATAGTGGCCCCATTAGCTATAGTGGTCTGTTTATTGTTTGTGTATTGTCTACTGTCGGTCATTAACTGGTACTCCATTGGATGTTGGATGTTGCTTTATGTTAGACTGTGGTCCATGGAGAAACAACTCATCACTCTATGCATATCCGCAGCTGCTGATGACAAAGTAACCTTCTGAGAATTTGTGACCATTCATTCTGTAGATGATTTGTGAGGTCAGACACTGATGTGGGACTAAAAGGTGTGTCTTGCAATCTCTATTCCAGTTTGTCCCAAAGGTGCTGGATGGGGTTGAGGTCAGGGCTCTATGTGGACAAGTCAAGCTCTTCCACACTGAACTCAACCAGCTTGCTTTGCGCACTGAGGCACAGTCATACTGGAATAGAAAAGGTTCTTACCCAAACTGTGTCCAGAAAGTTGGAAGCATGGTGTTGTCCAGAATGTCTTGGTGTGCTGCAGCATTAAGATGGAGTCATTTGCTGGGCACAAGGGGCCTAGCCCAAACACTGAAAAACAGCTGTGTCCCAAAACTTTTGTCCACATAGTGTAGATGCTTTAATCAGTTTAATTATATTAAGACTAATAATTGTTACTTATGTTATTACTGGTTTTATGTTATTCACATTATTATAATTCTACCTAATAATTGTATAATTAACAAAATATTTGACAATATATAACTACTAAGTATTCGTTTTATTCATCATTACACATTATTTGGAATATTTATGAATGAAATCTGATATAATATTATATACCATATTTATTATTATTCTTAGATTCATTCACTATCAGAAAAATCTCAAACAGTGATGTGACTGACTGAAATCCATCACTTACCTCACTGGTCAGTTTCTGACCACAGGCTGGGCATGGCAGAAATAAGCAGAATTTAATATTAAAAATATTAATGTTACTATTTTTATTTTTAAGGGGCGGGGTTTGAACATGCCAAGTCGTGTTCTTTGTCAGGTGGGGATAGGGGTGGGGTTGCGCACCTGCAGAGTCTTGGTCGTTGCAGGGGTGTTTGCGCACATGCAGTGTCTTGCGAATGCATGATCATCATTTTACAACTGTGTTGGGATAGGCAAGTGACTTAGGCCAAGGTGTTTTTTCAAAATTTGGTTTACATCACTGTCATAGGAACAGATTGGAGTCGTAAACGTAGTATTGTTATAATTGTTCATCACATTATAAATTAATAATTATATGATCAACTATTTTATATGTTAACAAGAATAAAACAAATATTATTTGATCATTAAACAAAGTATCAAAGTAATAGTATTTGTTATTCTCAATTACATTCACCATTAGAAAAATATGAGAGACACAGTAAATAGCCTACAATGACTGACTGTAATCAATCACTGGTTATGCACAACTTGTCAGCTACAGTAAACCCCCATTCTTCACTGATCAGTAACACAGACATGCTAAAATGTGAAGCTATAGACCAAACAGGCAGATCAAGGGGGTTTTATATTTATTTCTAATAAAGTAGTGCACACACATTCACATATGAAATGTAAGCAGTAAGAAGAAACAAGACTAAACACTCTGAGCAGATTTGCTAGTTTAGACTCATTTTTCAGAAAGGAAAAAAGGCAGACTGCGATGTTTGATACATTTTTTCACACACGTCATTTTTTTTCCTGAATCACTGCTTTAGCAATGCAAACTAAAAGAAACAGTATTGTAAAGAACAGACTGGTGGCAAATAATCTCCTCCCTGAATTCTATCAAACCCTAATAAAAAATGTCACTGGAAACTGGGCTGTGCAATATTTCGTATTTGGTTAGCAAGCTGACTTTGGCATCAACAACAAAAGGATATTATACATAAGATTAAATACTAAAGTCTACAACCGTTATGCGACTAACAAATGTTCATCATAGCCAGATCTCTTTGTGGGGTCACTGTTCACTTTCTATACACAACATTCCTGTGCCTTTTAGCTAGTCTTATTAGTTGCTATAACACTCAACTGGCAGCCAAAAGGAGAAAAGAAGGCCAAATACAGTAATCACAGTAATCACCCCCCCCCCCCACAAAAACACACGAGTGAAAAGTGAACGTGCAAAAAACAAAATCTAATGTCTCGCATAATCTCAACATGATAATACACTTCACGGACAGAGGTTCACAAGCAAGGGAGATCTAAGGAGTGAGTGAAAGAGTGAGTGAGTGAGTGTGTTTGTGTGTGTGTGTGGGGGGCACTATATGAAAAACAAAAACATACAAAAGCATACAGAAAACAGATTAGCAGGAGAAAGAACCACCTTTCTCAGAACAAAAGGTTACTGATCATCATCAGCACAGTGTTTTAAGACTACAGTAATATAAGGCAGCCAGTTAAACGTTTACTGATATCTAAACAATTTCAGTTAATGGGCTCCATCCCTGAGCACACCTTCAGTACTACAGTAAAGCTACCAAGAGGGAAAGAAACGAGAACAAACTAACATGATTTTTTTTCCTATATGTTAAACGACTTCAAGATAAATCGCTGACAGGCACACTCTTAACCAACTATGAGCTAAAAGCCTGACAGTGCCAACATGCTCCACTAGTTTACACAGCTGGTATTGTAAACTGCTTCTGTTTACTTTTCCTTCATATTGCTGTTACCTCTTTTTTGGCCACATTTCCAAGTTCTAGTAGCAAACAAAAGGATTCAAAACAAGTTTCCCGTCTTGCCTTGTCTTCAAACTAAAGATGAGAATTTAATTTAAACACTGATTTTCAAAAGTATCCCTCAGAAGAACTACCCTTTGTTTACATACAAGGATGTTAGTGCTAGAGAGCGGGGTTATATCTATTGCCTTAGATATAACGAAAGTGAGCAGTAACTTTTTTACTCCAAAATAATAGAAGACAGGCCATAAATAGAGTGACTAATTATTTATTTATATTATTTTCTTTTAAACTCAAATTATTTATTCTCCCTTTATTTGGATCTTGTTGCTTCTGATTCCAGTGCTCTGTCTTTTCTTTTAGCTTTCCACCCAATGCTTCTATCTGGACTTTTCATCATTCTTTGTACAATCAAGCCTTTAGCAGTAACAAACAATCCATAAATAACCATCATGATCACCTGATTACCCATCGGAAGTCATTTTTGACCAATAAAGAACAGCTGAGGTAGAGAAAGAGGGAAAAAATACAAAAAAACAAACAAACAAAAACAACATAGTTCCTTGTTTTGATGCTACTCCATCCCATCAGTGTCTCCTTCTCTCATTTCTCATCTCAGTAAGCTTTAAGAGAGAAGGTTCTTGGTCGATCAGTTCCTGAATCTGTAGGAGATGGGCAGTAGGAGGCTGCTTTTCTTCAAAGCCTGAACTTTAGCATGAGTGGTCTCATCAAGTGCCTTGTAACAGCGTCGTGCGTAGTCCAGAAGCTTCTCCTTGGAGGAATCAAACTCGCCAATCTCCGACACTTTCTCAGGGGCGACCAGCAGCAGCTCCGCGATGGGAGTGGTGGAAGCTACGGTGTTACGGTCAACACCATGAACCTGGAAAGCTCTGGACATGCTCTTCAGTTTCTGGTACGTAACCAGAATCTTCTTGTAGCGGAGCAGAACTCCAGCAGGGTCTTTTACTGAAATGTAACAAAGTATTACTTATTAGTTTACTCATTTGATTTTTTTGTTGTACTTTCTTGAAGATTACAATAAAGGGCAGTCAAGACATTCTAGCATTAACTGGAATGGGATGGGACAATAAAGTTTCATTGATTTACTGTGGTATAAAATCATACTCTGTATAATATTTAGCAGAGTGAAAGTAAATACTACTGGTACAGTATCCCCACAAAACACACACCAGGACAATGCACATTTCCCCAGCAAATCCATCACTAAAACTTACTCTGTGGGGATCCTTCAATTGTTGTTAAAGAGTTTCATATTTTTATAATATTCTATCAATATAATCAATACCTGTTGTAAAAAGTAGAGCTGTCACCAGGTGCTGATATTAAAATTTAGTATCGCCATAATTACCTAATATTTCATTACACTGACATTATAATATTGTATTAAGAACACTATATAATGAGGTAATGCATGTAAAATGCTTTACAATAGACACCACTTTTTGTTTATTTAATCTGCAGTCAAGACAGACATTGCAAGTTTATCAGTGTCAGAAAAAAGCAGTTACGGCTTTAGTCTCACACCTGCACACACTATGCACCTAACATTACTATTTTAATTATGTATTCGTTTTCAACACTCCCACAAAGTAAAAAAGAACAAAAATGTTTTGTCTCTTATTTCTTTCCATGGCTATATATGACCCACACACCCCCACACCCAGCTAGCAGTACCCGTTATAAATATCTATTGCTACTGTGTATGGCTTATTTATTTAGGATCTTAATAAAATAGCAGGGATTAGTAACAACTGGGACTGGGATTAAGAGTGTTTTATAGGTTTTATTTAAATGTATGTGTATCCTGTGTTGATTCATGGAGAAAATATTTGTCAATTGTTTAGTTTTTGACCAAGTAATTGAGACAGCCTTTCGAAATGACTGCAGTCTGGATTAAAACATTTCAAACATTTGTAGTATATTTTAAAACCTGAGAGATAAACCATGAAAACTCTGGCTCCTCATATGAAGCAAAAATATTCACACTGTCCCATCCCAACACTTCCAACAGTAGAGTTAAGATGCAGAGAACCAATGTTTTCGGTTCCTCTCACCTCTTTGCCTTTCCATGCTGCGTGCAATGCGGAATACCCGGGTTCGCTTCACTCTTGTCGGCCCACCATTCGACCTGTTACTCAACTTGCCTCTCCTGGAGCTTTTGCTGTCAGACTCATCATCTGACACAATCTGTTCCTCTTCTAGGTAGCCATCCTCCTCCAGGTACTCTTCCTCCTCTATCACCTCTTCTTCTTCCTCATCTAAGGAAAGAGAATTATTAAGGAAATAATTATTTTTATTATAATTACCATGAGGGATTAAAGGATGTGTAAGATTTCTGACATTTTTTTGAATCAGCACCATCAAGCACCACAGTATACACCAAGATCAAGACTCCACTACACCAGCTGTTCCGAGCCTGGAGGTCATGATAATTACAGAGATCACTTTTGGTTTGCGGGTGGCTTGTTGTATTAGAAATAATCCAAAAACCTTTTGGGCAACTGTCTTCTCAGAACTATTAGATCACTATGTAAGCCATGCACACACTTATAGAGAAAAGGTCAAAGGGTCTGGTGGCAGTATAAGTAACCAGATAAAAATTCCATTAAGGAAAAAAAATCCATAATTATAAGCTATTATGTTAGCAAATGAAATTAAACCCAAAACTGACTGAATAAATGTTCATTTTCACTGATATGTCTAGGTTTGAGAGCAGTAGTGAGATGTGAATTCCAGGCTTGAAACATACAGAGGATTAGTAGTAGAGCAGGTAATATAGTGTGTTTGCAACAGAAAGTGGACTCCCAGTCTAAGTGTATGAAGCTTGCGGTAATGAGTTTTAGGAAAAAATGTAAAGGCGGATGCAAAAGCTCTTATGTTGTTCCCTCCAAAAGAGAATGAACACACAACCATGGTGAAATACATCTCTACATACAATGGAAGTCATAAAAGGGCCTTTTTGAAGGCAATCATTTGAAAAATACCAACAAAATTAGTAACTAACCTTGGACACTGCTATTTCGCACTCTTCTTCGCTTTAGGTTGTGGTGGCGTGTGGGGATTTGCCCAGAGCGGGTCACCATGGGTGTTGGAGATGGGGTCGAAGCCCTGCGAGAGATGGACTTCTTGGGAGTAGGTGGCTGTGCACCTCTAGACTGAAGCTCTGAGATGAAAATGAAAAGGAATGCAATTGCCACCAAAACGGTCCAACGTTACATGCTTATACAAAAAAAAACATATGGCTTAAGATTCTGTAGAATTCTTTGTTGCAGGACCATTTTTCTAGAGGACCAGCTCAGTGGTGTAGATTTTTTCTCAGATTTCTCTCAGATTCCTGACTGATCAGGAAAACCTTAAAATGAATGCAGCCAGAATTGCTCTGTAAAGGTCTTTGAAATGTAATTTTAAGATAAATGGCTTTTGGGTCAAATGTTTTTTCCATTTTTTTCCAAGTACATTATTGTTTAATAATTGTTTCATTGTGAAATTAGAAAAACACTGGAATATCTTGGACAGAAACAAATTCCACTATATAATGTCAATATGTCGACTAGTCTTCCTATTGTTGAAATCAATACAGTTTAATTCCTGACTCAGCTCTCCTCATCCTTTCTCTCACCACTTCTTTCCCGACTCTTAGTGGTGAAGATGAACCGGTCAAGCTGACAGCGTAGGAAGTCCCTTTCCTCTTCCAGGTCCTCAATGCGCTTCTGCAACCAGGAGTTCTTCTCTAGAGAGATCTGCAGCTGGGCACGAAGGTTGGACATCAGCAGATATGGATTGCAGGGGGTGGTATGGCCTGTTGCTGCCTCTGCTTGAAGTACAAAACAACGATACTCTTACTTCATAAAGGTCATAGATATGCATAATGTTTTATGGAGTTTTGCAGCACCTACATGTAACTATTTGAATATTTAGATACTCATCTACTGAACAGTCTTAGGCTGGAAGAGAAAGACAACAAATAACTAATAACTAATAATAATTATATGTTAAAACCAAGCAAACACTAGCAATATACCCCACAGTGTCAGAATCATGGTCTTACTGACATTGCTTATTAACTGCAAACTTTTGTTTAACACCCTAAATGAACATGACAGCTTTTCCAGTAGCAGTTGTTCTGCTTTATTATCCTGCTATAATTGTGATCTAGGTTTTGTATTTTCTCGTATATGCACTTTTTTTTTTTTTACACAGGAAGGAGAATACTCTGGAACCAAAAAACTAGTAGCCAAGACTAGATGCATTGCAAGCAGTAAAATGTGATTATTTCTTTTCATACATGTTTTTCATCCACCTTTCTACGACAGAAATACTATACCATCAAACACGTGGTCATTCTGGTTGTAAAATACAGTTTGCTCCATGTTACTTTCTTCAAAAGGAATAGAGATTTCATAGCTGTCTTCATTCTTTAAATCTGTACAAAATATATAAAAAGAGGGTAAATGTTCGTGATTTGGTTGCAAATAAGAGAAATACATGATAGCATTTTTGGAAAATAAATAGGGAGTCTCTCTAAGGTTCAGGTTAATGTTAGATGCTAGAGGGTGGGATGACACACCTAGAGAACATCAGTGTGTGAATTTTAAGTAGGTAGCCATTTTTGTATGTGGTGTCCATTAAATTGGTTGTACACTGGTTCCACAAAACCTCCTAACTACACCTCTTATTTGAACAATATGCAACCATATGCATAACAAACTATGGAAAAAAGTGCTGGGACACACCTCTTAATTATTTAATTCAGGTGGCCCCTTATTTCCAGTGAAGGGTAATCTTTAATGCTTCAGCATACTAAGACATTTTGTACTACCGTATGCTTACAGTTTTGTGGAGATGTTTTTTTTTAATGAAGGCCCTTTCCCAATCCATCATGACCCCAGTGTACAAAACAAGGTCCAGACCTCAACCCCATCCAACACTTTTGGGATTAACTGTAACCGAGATTGCGAGCCAGGCCTTCTCGTCCAACATTATTGCCTGATCTCCTAAATGTTCTATGGGCACAATCCCACAGAAACGCTTCAATCTTATGGAAAGCTTTCTAAGAAGAGTGGAAGCTATTAAAGCTGCAAAGGGTAATATCCGTAATAAATTCTATGTAATTTGAATATAAGGTCATTAAAAAGCCCCTGTGGTGGCGTCCCAATACTTTTGTCCACATAGTGTATTTGTTCCCACTATAAGGCAATAGTACGGCAGCTGCTGGTAAAGAGCGCAGAAATATTTGAAAATAGACCAATTTTCTTTAGCTCGGTGACAGCTCTGTTTTGAGTGAAGCTGTTCTCTGTACCTGTTGAGGTCCTCGCGCCTCTCTGCGTATCAGTCATCCTTTCAGCCAGCCATGTGTTTCCTCACAGGCCACGAACTCTACAAACACACACACACCCGAGGAATAACAGAACATCATTCTAAAAGAAAACTAAATTAGTCTAGCTTAGTAGGTTTCTACCCCATAAACTACATAATGTAGCCAAGCTAGGCCTAGGCTAAGGTGAACGTTAGACTTATAGCACGTTTATAACGTTCGAAACAAACGTACTAGACGTTTCTGCAGGTTTTAGAAAGAAAAACTCTTGCTCGCTATCAAAGTGAGGAAACGATGATTAGCTAAGAATCGAACACTGGCTACCGTCTAATTACTTTCTGTCACACTATAGCAATAAATTAAGTGTCTAATTTACAGATAAATCACTCACAAAATGGTCTCGAGTTAACTTGAACCAACCGACGACTAGAGAACCCGCGCGGTAAATGGGCTTCACGAGAAGTTTGTTGTTATGCGTTTGCACAGATCTCTATAACATGGCCTCCCCTAGATGTCGACCAAAAAGACAAACCTAAGTTTCTCCGTATTGGCTATAAATCTGTGTAGTATTTATGCCGCTTTCACCAATCAGACGGCAAAACAGAAACAGCCCTGCAGCGCGCAGGCGCATACGCGTCTTCACTTAGTGCTGCACGAGTTTTATTTGAGAGTTTGACTTATCCAGTGCAATCATCAAAGATACAAAACACTGTACATACTGTATGGATTAGTCCTCGATACATCTATAATCAATGATCGTTTCTGTTTTAAGACCCACAAATCTATTGGCATCTAATATAATGTAATTATACGTGCTACTTTCGTCCTTTATATTCTGCAGGTGTCATCAAAAAACTGAGTGGGTAAGGGTCTGTTACTGGAACATTTTCTTATGATTCAGAATATCATAACTTGGATGCCTGCTAGTGGTCGTCTGGGAGTGAGCATTTAGTGCAGGGGTCCCCGTAGATCATATGGATCATTAAAAATTATTTACAGTACACTTACATTAAAGTTGTATTATTAAAAATTAATTTATTGAATAAAAAGTAAAAATCTAGTGGACAAAACATAATCTTGTCCACGTAATTGTGATTACATTACATATTTATTAATCTAATTATATTTTATGCATTTTATTGTGTTGGTTATGTAACCCCTGGGCTCGAAGTAAAATTGTCTTGCATGAAACCAGTTCATAGTGCAAAAAAGGTTGGGGACAGCTAATATATAGACAGGCACTATGTTTTTTCCCCCGATTATTGTGGTGTCAGATATCCAGAAGAGGTGGATCCGGAAATAGCACAGGTGAGCTGGGCAGATCAGAGGAAAACATGCAATAGTGCATTTTTTAGTACACCAAGGCAAGGGTGAGTTTTCTATGTTTACCACACGTTCCTAAGCTAACTGAATTATATTAGGCGACCCTGGATTCAGAAATGAACTCTTTATCACTTGTGTCTCTTATCTGATCTGTATTGTCCAGATCCTCTAGGACAACATGCAACATTCTACATGTAGGGTTTAAGGGTGAGAACATTTGTTTTTCAGTTGTATGCACATGTGTTCGATGTCTTTTTTGAGAACTAGACTGTGAGATGGGGCCTCTCACAGGAATAGTTCAGTCGAAAAGCTAAACTCGTGAAAGAGAGTGAACATGCACCACTTAGCATGATGACGAACACTATATGGCCAAAAGTATTGGGACACATCTGCTTTTTCGGCGGTTGCACTAGGGTCTTACTTCTAGTGAAGGGATGCTTCAACATAGCAAGACATTTTGGATAAAACCGTGCTTCCAACTTTTTGGGGGAAAGAACCTTTTGTATTCCAGCATGACTGTGCCAGTGCACAAAACAAGCTCCATAAAGACTTGGTTGGGTGTGTTCGTTGTCAGCTTGACTGGCCCACGCAGAGCCCTGACCTCAATCCCATCCAACACCTTTGGGATGGAGTGGAATGAAGATTGTGAGCCAGGCTTTCTCATGAATGGGCACAAATTCACTACAGAAACACTCCAAAATCTTTTGGAAAGAGTGGAAGGTGTTGATGGTGCAAAGGGAGGGGGAGGGGGAGAGGGAGAGGGAGGGGGAGGGAGAGAGAGGGGGAAGGGGAAGGGGAAGGGGAGGGGGAGGGGGGGCAACAACAACTCCATATTACAGTCTAAGTATTTTAATGCAATGTCATTAAAGTCCCTGTTGGTGGAAATGGGAATACGTCCCAATACTTTTGTCTGTATATTGTATCATGAGGGTCTTGTTTCCATCTGTTCCCATTCTATTCACAGTCTGTCAACACTGGTCAGTGTTTCTCTATACATGCATACACAACAAATATTAACCACACTGTACAGTTCCTACTTCCCTCTCCTTACATAAAGCTTAATGTTAAATAGAAAACTGTAGTCTGTTTAACAAAGACACAATTTGTGTTTGCTTCTCTCAGATTCTTCAAAATCTGGCATGGGCACCTGCGGTGGCCTGGCCCACTGCAAAGTGGCGCTGGCCTTTGCAGTGATTTTTGATGTGTTGGGGGTCACAGCCTTGCTTGTGGGGGTCTTTGTCCCACTGGAGGTGAAGCAAAGGGACTTTGGTGATCTGCTGGTTTACACCGGAGCACTGATGGTGTTGATGTCGCTCGGTGGCTGGGTTATGTGGTACAGTGGCAACATTGAGGGTCTGACAACCAGCAAGGAGATGGGCCACATCGGTAACGCTGTGGACCGCATCGCTCGCAACCTCAGCCGGAAGATACGCACCCACACGCTTAGGGGCCATAGAGGTCCCTGAAGAGTGAGTCAACAGAATAGGTACAGAAACATATCAGTGTCACAGCAACGACTCTTAAGTTCACCCCACCACACACATTTTTTTTTAAATAAACATCAACTACACATTGTGTTAAGTTTTAATCATAAAATGGAATAAACACAAATTGCTTAAAATGAAAGCTTGTTGCATTAGAGTGAATTCCACGTAAGGATTTCTTTATCCTGCAAAGACAAGGTTGTTTTTGTGTCTATAGGTAGATTATAGGTAACGTGTAAACCCAGACCTACACATTCTATAGGTGTATAGACATTCCAAATACTGTAAAGATAGAGTAAACAAAAATGCATGTTGACTTATCACTGTGATTGTAGTGATAATAAATTTCATTATTTATTTTGAACAGCATCCGATTAAGATATGAGCCACAGTTTAGCTTTGTTCTCATCCATCACTTGCATTTAAGTGGAAATAATTAATTATTTGTTTAAGTGGCTTGAATGCATGTGAATTGAAAGCTAAAGTTATAGTTTATTTCACTGTTTCCTATAGACTAGGCTATATGACATTTACTGTACTCTAATGTGAGATAACCCAGCAAAGATGATACAAAATCTGTTAATTCTGTCAAACTGATGAATCTGAGAGGTACAATGATGCACTACAGAATACTATAAATGATTTCTGTCTGGAAATAATTCACAATCTCTCATTCTGCAATGTGTAGGTTTTGTCCCATGAAGACTGAAAGATGTGACTTGACCTCATCACCTGGCTCCCAATAATCTGACTGTTACACGGCACATTTTTGGACTACACATCATTATAATTTGTATTTTTAAACAGTGTTGACATGCCCTGACACATCTGGTGTAATTTGTTTCATAATGTCTTATTAAAATGGTACAGTAGTGTTCCAATCTTCTCAGAAGCAATTTACACAGCTGTTATCGAGTTGCCTAGCTTGTCAGGGTCTCCTTTTCATCCAAAACACTTATCTCACTGCAAAGACTGCCACTGGTAATGTTATGCAGCAAATGTTCTTTGTCTTTAACTCTTTATATGTGCTGAATAATTAAACATGTGTGTGTACAATCTACTACTTTGTTTTACGCATTTGTAAAAGGATCTTGGTTTAGTTCAGTTACTTAGAATAGGTAAGAATTGTTTGTATTTAAAGGTAACTAGTGATTCTGGATGGCTGCAATGAATAAATCATACAAGTGTAAATGACAAGAATGTGGCACGGTGATGTAAAGTGTGTTATTACTTTTAAGAGTGTGTAGCTCCAGGAAAAAAAAGAGACCACTGCAAAAAAGTTTCTCAGGTTTTATATTTTATAGGTGCAGGTATCATCTGTGCTGTAATTTTTAGAAGCTGCTTCTAAAAATGTCATTATTTAAAGCATAATTTAAAGCAAATGACAAAACATAAAAATTAGAGAAATGATGCAGCTTTACAGAACTTCAATAATTCAAAGAGAACAAATCTCCTGTTCACTCAACAAATGGCAATAGATATCTTTGACGTATTTCTAGCAGTGTTTTGCGATCCAACTGGTCTCATTGTAAGAGAAGAGTGTTGATTACAGCTGTGTTTTTTTATACTTTTCCTCATTAAATAAGATTTAATTCAGGTGGTCACTAATCAGAACCTCAGAAAGCAGAATGAGGTGCGTATGTTGGAATTTAGCAGACACTGTGGCATGGAACGGTTGGCATAGAGATGCTAATTTTCTCTTATGTACTCATGGTTCACTCACTCACTCATAGTTTTGGTACGTTCAGAAAACAGGAAGAAATACAGACAAAGTGGATTAAAAAAATAGGAGTTTCAGTAAACAGGAAAAAAATAGACTCACTTAGCTTTATTTAGAGATTCAATTCTTGTCACTTTAAACCTTTAAATAAGATGTTGCCCATTGTAAGCCTTCTAATAGGATTTAGGCACAGCTTAGTGGCAACTGTATTCTACCTAACCACATGCCCTGTGTTGACTTGATGGCTGTTCACTTCAGAAGCTTGAGACTCACTTTATCAGGGATATAGGAATATGTTTTTTGTCTTCTGTCTTTTGATTAGGGCAGTAATATTAGACCAAATAGTAGTTTCAGTTATAAATGTGCATTAATGTCCTCATGTAAAAAAATACCACTTTTTCATGTAATCTCTTTCTGCTGCATCCACAAAGCACAAAAAAACACTGATATATTCCTGTCAGGACACCTCCTTCCATATAAGAGGTAGTATTACACACTCCAGACTGACATTTCTAAGATGCATGGGACCTATACTATCAACCAAGCACTTCATTTATTTTTACCCTTTTAATGTAGTGACTGTTTTTGGCCTTTTAATCCACTTTGGCCTTCAATCACTTTTTAAAAAGCATGAACCCATAGCACAATTCCATTTGCACAAGCATATGATTAGAGATATAATGTCTCCCTTCAGTCATTTGATTGTCAATCTAATGAAAGGAACTAATAAGTTTGTTCAGAAGCTGTTGTATTTAAAATACAGGCAGCATTTTTGTACAGATGGAAAACAAGTAAACTTTCATAATTTTACTGCCCCTAGCATGGAACTATGGATTTTAATGACATTCCCTCAAGTCTCTCAATGTATTGCGGGTGATATTGGGTAACTTAGGCATGGTGCCTAAGAGGTGGTGTCACAATCTAACCTGGCATGTGTGCGACTTTAATTGTGACACAATTAATTGGAAACACAACACACTTAAATGGATATCAGGCATTAGACTAGCCAAACGGCTTGACTCCCTGTTTTTTTTTCTTCTACTTGCTAGCCTCCCTCTCTTAAAATAGACCAAAGGTTAAGTTTTGAGGGATTGGTGTTAAAGACGTTCTGTGGCAATATGGCAGTGAAGGCAATAAGCCTTTAAGAAGATGTTGGTAGAGTATATTTGTACCTTGGAGACTATCCTCACTTAAAAATAGTTTAAGAGAGCAAGAAAGGATCGAGGAATGGAGGTCACAGGTGACCAAGATAAAGAGACTAATACCCCCGAGCCTTCAGCACCATATGAGGGACAAAAAAGACTCTTCCAGGATCCAGTAGCATCTTAGGAAAGCAAATTAAATTTGAAACGTGTGACAAACTCTAAACTATAGGGATGGGGTGGGGAGAGCACTTCTAGGTTGTCTTACAATACATGTACTCCAGCAAATACAATTCTCTTTTTTCATTCTGAGTTTAATTTTCAGCAACAATTTTTCATGTGAAATGGATGTGCTTTACATACGAGTGCAATGAAAGCAATTACATATTTGTGTGAATATAATGTTATGTTCAAATGTTTCAGCATTAACATATTCAACCTTTAAAAAGCAACACTGTCCAGCTCCATTGGTTTTATTCCTCATATTTGTTTAAAATGAAAATCACATCTTGGGGCTGATGACTTCACGGTAAGAACGTAAACATTAATTATCTGTCATTGTCGTCTTGTTGCCTTAAATGTATTAAAATTGGCTGCACAAAACATTAACTATTAAAATGTAAATATTGGTACTGCTGCACCCCTGCTAGAGAGTACCAGTCAGATGGCTTAGGTAGATTAAGGAGTTCATATACTCAATAATTAAAAACTAATAAACAAATAAGGTCATGTGTAATAACATATTAAAGCATTAAATGATTAGTAGGTTCAAAAAAGGAATGTCTGTTTATACCAAAACCAAAGCTCCACTTCCATTATTAGTCAATAATGAATTGTCATCCTTAATTAGCACATGCGGAGCTGAGGCCATGCTAAGAGAGCTGGTCATTCTGAAAATCATTTCCTCCAGATTCTGAAATTGTTCAAATAAAAAGAATGACAGAAACAAAGTAATACCATACATACATACCATACAAAGTTAATTTAGGGCCACCTAAGGCTCAGCCGTTTGAAATCCTTGTTAATTGACTTAATCCTACATGGATGTGTGGCCTCTTCTCCTCTAAGTCGCACTTCATTTATTACTTCAGTTTGCTGAGACTGGCTCCTGGGCTCTACTGGTGAAGGTAAGAATACGATTTTTATATTGTTTACTACTTTTATGATTGCATTGTAAGTGAATGAAATTATGAAGTTTTCTAAGCTTCATGTAACGCTCCTTTTTCATTTGCATGGGTGATTTGCACCATGACATATTTCCCAGTTTCTAAAAGCCGTTCATGATCAGTTCATAAGAAAGTTTAAAGTGCTGATTAACTCTTAGAACTTTACAGTTTGGTTCCCTGCAAGTTGAAATAACTTTGATTCAAGCACCATAACAGCTGATGAAACCTATCTCATCCTTGGTAGAGCCACCCTTAAACAGACAATGGGAAACTCCAAAAGTGGTGTGGTGTCCAGGGAGGTCTTGGATGATCTGAAAGTGAGCACCAAGTTCTCAGAGGCAGAGATCACACAGTGGTATGAAAACTTCCAAAAGCAGTGTCCCTCAGGTCGCATCACATTGACTCAGTTTGAGGAGATCTACGGTCGCTTCTTTCCCGAAAGTGATGCCAAGACGTACGCCCAACATGTCTTCCGCTCCTTTGACACAAATGATGATGGCACGCTGGATTTTAAGGAGTATATTGTGGCCCTACATATGACTTCCTCAGGCAGGATGACCCTAAAATTGGAGTGGGCTTTTTCACTCTTTGATGTGGACAAGAATGGTTACATCACCAAAAATGAAGTCTGTGAAATCTGTCAGGTAAGAGAAAGGCAATTCATGTGTAGTGAGTTGTTTTGTTATAAAAAGGGCACCTGTTGTTGGAAATTGTTTCTAGCAATATTAAACTCTGTGTAATATACATTAAAAATAATGTCTATCTATCCATCTATCCATCTATCTATCTATCTATCTATCTATCTATCTATCTATCTATCTATCTATCTATCTAT